>JAHWFP010228410.1:0-29629 GCA_023313725.1 Lithobius niger
GGCTGGTTCGATTTTTACTGTTAAGAAAGACTTGTGTACCAAATTTATGTTTTCTGCAAAATTTCTGCAAAAATGTATTACTCCACTTAATGATTTCTGCCCAGTGCTCTACAATAATAATTGCTCTACCGACGAGTATACTGCAGTCACATAAAAATTGGGTTCAAAAGGCCCTGATCGGTGTTAATACCTACATTTTAAGCTACACAAATTGAAAATCGGTTCATTGGTTCGATCTCTGGGTGGGAGCAAAAGTTTTAGCCCATTTGGCTTTCCGTATCAAGAATATTGTTGTTACGTTAAAATAGCCTGCGAAAGGCCGTAGGCCTTGTCCATACCTACGTTTTAAGCTATAGAACTTGAAAATCGGTTCTGTGGTTCGATCTCCAGGTGAGGACAAAGAGTCCCAACAGCAACATTAATGATTTCTGCCCAGTGCTCTGCAATAATAATTGCTCTGCCGACGAGTATACTGCAGTTACATCAAAATCGGGTTCAAAAGGCCCTGGTCAGTGTTAATACCTACATTTTAAGCTATACAAATTGAAAATCGGTTCATTGGTTCGATCTCTAGGTGAGAGCAAAAGTTTTAGCCCATTTGGCTCTCCGTGTCAAGAATATTGTAGTTACCTTAAAATAGCCTGCGAAAGGCCCTAGGCCTTGTCCATACCTACGTTTTAAGCTATAGAACTTGAAAATCGGTTCAGTTGTTCGGTCTCCAGGTGAGGGCAAAGAGTCCCAACAACAACAACAACAAGAACAACAAGAACAACAACAACAACAAGAAATGGCCATGCTGTGGACGCCGAACGGTTTGATTGTTGTCATTAAAATTTGTAAGGCAGTGAAAGAGTTACGACACGACCCGAAATACCGAATTTCGTTGGTCTATGTCAATTCTGGGCGAGATTATAGGAGTTCAAAGTTTGACGTTTAACATGGAAGTTCATGCTGAGGCTTACATAAGGACCGCTAGTAACTGTGGTCCTTGATGCAGTGAAGCTGGGATTGCTTACTCAATTAGTCTCATCTGCTTGGCCGATCGTCTACTTGGCGCCGCCACACTAGCATGTGTCTAGATTAACCCTTTGAGTCACGCATTATGTGTGGGTGATTTTTTTTTAAGTACCACGTGATAGTTGGGTCGGTCGCGGGATTCGAACCGGCATTCGCTTGGTTTGGAGGTGAGGACGCTAATCACTGGGCTGTTGCTGCTCGCTTTGCTCAGGGTTCCCCGGGTCCCCTCACAAAGCTTGCAGTGCGAATTGGGACTTAGTTTTTGGCCATCCTCTCGAGTGTCCATTTACCTAGACCCAGTGACTCAAAGGGTTAACCAGTAAACTTGGCACATTACTAAAACATACTTCCTTAAAAAAATTACTTTTTTTCCTACTTGATTGGGCCTTGCGCTCACGATCTGCATTGTGTTTCCAGTTCTTCTCGCAATGAAATACCAACAGTCTCTTAGTCGGATTTGTAGCCCACTTTGCAAGAGTTTGCAAGTCTGATTGTATGTCATTTTGGTTTTTAATAGCAGATTTCATAGAGAAACAAGTGCAGCATTACCGGCATACGAGTACCTTTAAAATTCTGATATGGAAGATCATATCCATATATTAAATGTAAAATAGGTACCAGCACTGAATCTCGAGGCGCATTGAACCCATTTCTTTTATACAACTATTTTTTTTGTTTGTTTTTAACTTGTTGGGTCCTGTCCTGAAGATAACGTGTGATCGAGTTTACGTTAATGAGGTTTACAAGAAGGATGGCAGGGTAACAACCAGAGTTTAAACATTTATACAAGTCGGTTGTTATTGGAGTAACACATCAGGCGTGCTTCTTGTCGGCCTGAAACCAAACTACGTCTCTGTCAAGATGCTATTTGTATTTAGGAAATCCATTACTCTCTTTTTCATTCATTTTTCAAGTAACTTTGAGAAAACCGTCAATTTCGAAACCAGTCTGTAGTTTTTTTGGCTCTATCTCCTCCTTTAAATATAGGAACAACTACTGCATGCTTCATTTGCTTTGGAAAAGTGCCAGTTGTGAAAGTTAAATTAAAAATATGGGTGAGGTGGGGTGGGGGGAGCTGCAATGCAATCTGCTACGCTTTGATTAAGGAAACACTTATTTTGTCGACCTCTGGGACACTCTCTCGGTACGTAGTGATTTAATATGGGAGGTTACTTACTGGCATGTCACAGGAATAAAAAAAACCGAGTTAGGGGTAACCTCAGGCGTTACTTGTAGATTCCTTTGTTTGTCTGTTTTGATTTAAGACAGTTGAGCTAGTTTGTTTCCATGAGAACAAAAGGGATCGTTGAGCAGTTCTTCTGTTTTAAGGGCATCGTAGAAGACTTTAATTTGATTCTATTTTCATCCTGGATGGAGGTGGAGAAATCATTAGCCTTTGTTATTTTGCCTAGAGCATTACTCGTAACAAATAATAATTAACACTGGCGATAGCCAGTGTTAGTAAGGGTCGACCTAGGATCGCTGTGTTAAACTCTCAACTTTGACAGCTTATAACTCCGTCAAAAGTAAACATCTTTAAACCAAATTTGAAATCTAGCCTGAATAGTCATAGCCTGTCTGCAGTCCAAAAACTGTGAAATTCGGTCGAGCCAAACCCGAGATACAGAGAGGGGCCAAATAGACAACTTCTTGTTCTGCTTCTTCTTGATGATGATGATGATGTTGTTGTTGTTGTTCTGGGGATACTTTCGTCTGTCCTCTCTACAGGGCAAACCATTTGTCCTATAAAGCTGGTTCTTAGCTCATTTTACAGGTATTGCTCTGTAGATGTGCACTTTCCATAAGGCATTTTCTAATTGGTCAAGTTGTTCAGGGGTTATGGAGCTCTAAACGACCAGATTGGTTGTTTTACATTGTTTTAAACATTGTTATTATGCTGCAAGACGTAGACTGTAGATTAAAAAAATTGTTTCTATTATGAACACTGGCGATAGCCAGTGTTAGTAAGGGTCAGCCTAGGGTCTCTGTGTTAAACTATCAACTTTGACCGTCAACTGCAGTGTTTTACAGTTTAGCTGCAATTCTAAACGTAACACGAATTAATAAACAAAAACGGAACGTTAAATGTTTAGAGTAAGGGTCTAAAAGTCAAAACCTAGAAGGTACACGGACAAGCTTTGACAGTCAGGGTCTAGGTGTACAATTCTGTCAGTAGAGGCTGGTAAGCATTAGACCCTTACTACCCGGTGGTCAGCAATAAATATATTTTGGCAAAAAACTGTAAATCCTCCTACAAAGACCCATGTATGATCCAGTTGTAGTACGGTATACGTTTCCTGCTTTGCGTTATGTTGAAAGATATTTTTCGATTTAGTAACAACACAGCATATTCGCAGCAGGGAGCATTAATTTGGTTATCCTCTGCCATAAATCTACGAAATATAATAAAAACATCTAAAGCAGCAAAAGACAAAATGCCGAATCGTCACAAGAAAATTGTGCTCTTAAATATCCATAACAATATTCTAAGAACAAAGAAAACCTGCTACAACCGTTCAGACACACGGTCTATCCAATAGACTAGAACTAAGCTAACCACCGGGTAGTAAGGGTCTAATGCTTACCAGACTCTACTGACAGAATTGTACACCTAGACCCTGACTGTCAAAGCTTGTCCGTGTACCTTCTAGGTTTTGACTTTTAGACCCTTACTCTAAACATTTAACGTTCCGTTTTTGTTTATTAATAATATACAAGTTCACCACAGCAACTGCGGTGGGACAACGGAAGGGCTGTGAACGTCTGATACCGAGCCTATAAGTTAAATGAAAGTGGAGATTATGGTCACAAAGACAAAGGAGAGAGAACAAATACCAGGTAGTCATGAGCGGGGGCGCTTTATAAATGACTCAAGATCCTCCTCTCTAAGTCGACGACAAAAAAAACTCTGCCCTGTTGGTTGGTTTACAGGAGACGCGCTTAGCGAATTCCATACATTCACCACGCGTACGAAAAGAAATGTCGGCGGCAGTCCATGCGTGATCCCTGTGCCACCAACTTCCAACCATGACCATGAGTACGTGCTGGGTCAGGTGACAAATCAAAAAGAGGGGGGCAAACAGCAGTAATGCCATGTAGAATCTTAAAAGTTAATGTTAGATCGTATCTAATTCTACGTAGTTCAAGGAGTTCGAGGCCAGTAGCCATTAGGCGCGCATAATAATTCAAGTCTCGTAGGCCTGCAATGCCTTTAGTGAATTTACGTTGTACAGTCTCAAGGAGGTCAATGTCCTTAATTAAATAGGGAGACCACACTGGGGTGGCGTATTCCAAAAGTGGTCTGACAAACACCTTAAAGGCCCAAACTTTAGTCTGCTTGTTATGATTGCACCTGGTTTGATCGCATCTGCTTTAGACGCAAACTCTTCACTGCTTGTTATGATCGCACTTTGGATTTATGAATTTATTTTTAAACGAGGTGTCTTTGGCTTCTCGAATTAAATCAGTTAGTATATTTCGACAGGAAATATATTTCGAATTGGGTTAGTCGAGTTGAGTTGAGTACGGACGCAAATCTGTTTACGTTGCCTTTTGGACTTAAATGTCAGACTGCATGAGCGGGGAATTGAAGCCATGACCTTTGAAACCAAAGGCGTAAGTCCTACCGCTGAGTCACACGGACACGGCCAAAGGCCGTGAGTTCAATTTCTCGTTCGGGCTGTCTGACATATAAGTCCAAAAGGCAACATAAATAGGTTTGCATCCGTATTTATTTGTCTTTGATATTAGTATTATCAAGCGTTTTTTTTTTTTTTATCATTTTGCGTTGTAAGTGATCTTAATTTTAGTAGACTTTAAAATACCGTTCGTAGTTCATGCTGGTTTTAATTTCCTTTTTTAAAAGTTCGTTTTTGTCTTGCAGGAAAGTTGCTTCCCGTTACTTTTAAGAATTTTTATAAATTCGTCGTATGACTCTTCTGAATTATTACTATTTATAACCTTTTTCCAACATTAATTTTTGCGATTAGCACTTAATTCGTCAAGATTTAAGTTTTCCTGTCATATGTGTGTGTTGCTCGTGTGGGTCCCAGACAACTGGGTCCCCGGCAATTCGCTCCCGAAAACGCGTTCACGGACAATTCGGGCCAAAGTAAAAAAAGGTAACGTACGACAATATTTGGTGCCAAGTTATGTTAAAATCTTCGTCAAATTGAATAAAACGTAATGTCGTGAGCATTGCCAGTTAAAAGTCGAGGAACTGTTTACTGACCAAATAAAAGTTGTGCTTTCGTAGGGTTAAAGGGTTTAACGAGCGTTAACCACTCCTGGTCATCTGCCCGAAGCCCTAAGGCCCTATGTCTGCTTTCGTAGGGTGTACAGTTGTAACAAGCAATGGTTCAGGTTGACAACTTCAGGTCAGAAGTTTTCCCCTTTCTGTCCACACACGTATGCGGCCCCGTCCCGCAAAGACTTGTGTCTCGCTTCAGGACCAAAACAGTGTACTTAGAGTGGCCGCACACCAAAGTCGACAAAACGTCGTTGCAAGATAAAACGTCGCTGGACGTGTTTTCTGGTGGAGAGACCCCCATCACACGAAACTAGAAGGAGCTTCGCTTTGTTGTCGTGAGACGTCTTCCAGGTTGGTGCAGCGAGGGAAAACTCTTTTTATTTGTTTGATAACATTCCTCTTCTGTCTCCTAATGAAGCAAAAGACCTTGGAATTTGGTTCACACATGACCTAAAATCGTCCGTGCATTGTCATAGGATTTGCACGTCTGCCTACCATAGATTAGCTATCATTGGCCGATGTTTTAAATCGGGAGTGTCAGGACTCGGGTTTGGGCCTTTAAAGTTTTCGTTCGCCCTCTTTTAGAATATGCTACTCCGGTCTGGTCACCGTACCTTTTGGGTGACATTGACTCTATAGAAGCAGTTCAGCGGAGCCTTCACGAGACCCCCTAGCTGGTTTCACCGGGCCCCTGTTAAAGTATAATACATTTTTACAAAAAAATGCTGATTTTCTTTGCCCTCCCCCCTTCCCAATCTGGAATTGGCTGGCGCCGATACTGGTTTGATACTCTTGTTTTGTCATGAGACGTCTTCTCGTGAGACAATTATCGTGTTTGGTGTGTGAACGTCCTAAACACACCAAATTAGACAGACAGTTGTCTCACGACAAGATGTTGTGCAAGACAAAACATCGCGAAACGTCGTATCTGGTGGAGAGACCCAACCAGACGAAACTAGATTGAGCTTCGCTTTGTTGTCGTGAGACGTCTCGCGACAACGTCACATCCTGTGTGTGGCCCTCAGCTCATTCGTTTGGTTTTGTAGACGTCTGCAGCACGTTGAGATAAGTTTCGACAAAATGTCCTGTCGTGACAATAAATTAGACGTTTAGTCGCACGACAAAACATTTTGTCGTAACCTCTCTCAGCGTGTGCAGACGTCTCCACAACCACAGCAAGGAGTTGAATGCCACACACCGGATGAGACATTGTCGCAAGACGTATTTAGGCGTCTCACGACAACAAAACGAAGCTCCTTCTAGTTACGTCTGGTGGGGTCTCTCCACCAGATGTGATGTTTTGTCTCGCAACGTTTCGTCGTGATACATTTGTCTAACTTGGTGTGCGGTCACCCTTACTCTTTTCTATTGTGCTCCTGTCAGTATACACAAAATATACTGGTGAATCAGTAACTTGTCATTGCTTCTCCCCGTTTAAGTAAACTCTACGTTCAATTAAATAAAAAATAAAAAAAACCGGTCAAACTTGTGGGATTTGTGATTTAAAACATGCAGGATTTAGTTTTAAGTCTACATCCGATATACTAAGGCCCGTATTCTGAACGCTGACTAAAACCCGTACTTGACTTGAAATGACGTCACACCTATTTACTGCCATTCACCACCAGAACCTCTTTTGAATGGCACTTAATAGGTGTGACGTCATTTCAAGTCAAATGACGTCACACCTATTAAGTGCCATTCACCACCCGATTTCTTTCAAATGTATCCAAAAGAAATTCTGGTGGTGAATGGCACTAAATAGGTGTGATGGATGGTATGCAAGCGATAACATGGGTCATATTGATTTATAAAAGTCCATTCTTGCCAGCACTGTGCGAAGTTGACTTGTTTTTTTATTTTGGTGGGGGCTGGGGGACCGAATTTTCGTACGAATTATACTTCATACGGACGGCACCGAATAGTCGCACTGTCTGCATTTTTGGGACCGAATTGTCGGGGATGGAATTGTCCGGGACCGAACTGTCGTGGTCCCGTTCGTATGGTAAGTTTAGTTCCTCTCTCAAGATTCATCATTGTTGCGTATTGATGAAACCTGGGTGAAATACAAAACCAGAACGCGCCTGTCTATTTGTATAAATTTTGTGACGTTGTCATCAATCTATTATTTTCATCGAGCTCCGTGTTTTTCATTTGAGTGTCCTTTACTTTTCTCATTTTTCTTTCCTCTTTTTTGGGAGAGGAAGTGGGGGGAGGGAGTAGAGGGCAGCGAGTGGGGTTGCTAACAGAAAGGGATACGAAACGGTTTCATTTTACTGTGACGCGCGCGCAGGTCACGGGGTCGGAAGGCGAGCCCATCACGATCGGTCTAAACAAGAGGCGGGGGTGGAAGGGGCTGTCTAAGAATCTTGAGACCCCCTCCCTTGAGAGAGGCGCTGGAACGCTGTCGAGACGCCGGACGGCCACGTAATCGCCTTTTATTTCGCTCTCAATCCATCAAAAATTTTAATCAAGCGCGCGGCGGGCGGTGCTCCAGCTCGTGGCGACAATAAAGCGAACGCGCCGCACGTGGCGGGAGACGCTGGTTGCCATGGCAACAAAGCCCCGGTCGCTGCGAGGCGCCGCCCGGTTCAAGCAAGCAGCAAATAGATTGGGTTGCTTTTGTCCCTTTTACGGAACCCACGGTCACGGTGTAAATCCATTAAGGCCCCCCTAAAGGGCCCGATTAAGGTCCACCCTCCGCCCACACATACGCCCCCGCATGGTGTTGAAGGGAGCATCAAAGGTCCCCCCCCCCGAACCCTTTTCACATCATGCGTGTATGTTTCTCATGTTCACGTCGAATTGTTGAGTGCAGAATCTTGTTTTGTAGTGAAATATTGCAAAACTACAATTTAATAATAATACGTTTACCTAAGTACGTTAGTGTATTAGGATGGAAGTAACAGGACCAGAAACCAAGCCCGGACTGGCCATAACGCCAGGGAGCCAGTAGCACCTGGCCCCCTCTCGTAGGTTTGAAAAGGGGTCTTTTTAGTTTATATAGTTACATTTTTTGTTGTTGAATTTTTTTTAAGTTCCAGGTTGGTTTTTAAATTGCTATACCCCCTCCCCTCCCCTTTCCAGGGATTTAGATTAAAGGCCTGTTTAAAACATCATACCACTTAGGGCCACTGGACTGCCAGTCCGGGCCTGCCAGAAACCCAGCCATTTACGTTAGACAGCAAAAGAATTGCAACGCAGTAGCACTGATACACTATCGACTATACTAAATAGACATTAGCCGACTTACACTACAATTTTCCTACTCTTAGACGGCCATACAGAAGTCAAGTCAAAAAAATAAATAGATTAAATTACAAAAATGTATACTATCTATCAGCAGCTCAATGCTCAGCTATAGCCTCAGTTTTTAAAAATTACTAAATTATTACACTTGACGATCTCTGGTGGCTGTTTTTTCCATGCTCGCCCAGCGTGCAAAAAAAAAAAAATATGTCTACAGTTCAAATGTTGAACTCAGTTAAGTTAAAGGGAGTCTGAGTATTTACGATGTGTTGATGAATGACTTAGTTCAAGTCGATTTAGCTTTTGGCTGGTTTGAATTGCGAAACATTAAGCAAAACGGAAAACAAGCTAAACAGCGAAAACCATACACGAGATCTAATATAGTACAGTCAGCCACCTTAATGCGTTTACGTTTCATCGAAGTAGTAAAACCCTGATTCGAACTGGCAACCCCAAAACTATGCTCAAAATCGCTTACATCGGCCCATGTTGTAAAAGTGTGGCAATACTTTTACGTATTGGGGATACCGTTGCAACGCTGTTAGATTCGATTACATTAAAAAATACTTACGAACTTATTAACTCAAAATTCCATATCCTATTTGCTTTCTTGATCCAGCATCTGGTTGTGAGGGTCTCTCTGAAACTATTCAAAAATCTTAGAATACACCAGCTCTCCATTTTGAAAGGTGCGTCCTCCTTATAATTATCCTAATGTACTGATCGTGTTAACAATGAATAATTGATATTATCGATTCAGGTGTTGTCGTGCGAAAATTAAGCTGAAATCACAAACGGGGATTGATTTAACTAAGTAATGTTGGGTGAAGGCACTTTATACAAAGTCTTTGTTGACCCCCTTCATGACGAAGATCAGCTTCCCTGCTTTACGTTTAAGAATGCATGAAAGCGTGGTGTTAGGGGCGGCTGCCAGATCCGTTATTCACTTTGTGCATTATGTATCTTGGGAGGAGTTGTGCACCATACAAAACCAAACATGGATAAAAGTATACCTACAAAATTCCAAAAAAGGGTAGGCTTTAGAAAGAAACTAAAGAAAAGAGTTAGCCCATTAACCAGCTAACTTGTTACAATGGCCTCTATTAGCTCATTTGGTTTGTATTTGTGATTTAAACGTTTAAGATATAAAGACAGGCGAAAGAAAAATATCTTCAAATGTGACTGATTGCACAAAAGTCAATTCTAAGTCATAGGATTGTAAAGTAAAGCAGTAGTAACAACGAAATCAGTCATAGGCCTACTTTCACACCAGTAGCGATTCTATTGGTTAAATAAATTATATGAGAAAGTGGTATAGAGTGTATGTGGAGTATGCTTGTAAGTCGAGTATAGTTTTGGCAAATGTTAATCTACTAAAAACCATTATTGTGAATGATTCTCGCCCCTCTTTTCGGCCGTTTGAAGTCGTGATATCAAACGCCAAGCTCTTTTGCCAAGTTGATGCCACCGAGTAATAGTTAAATGAAATATATGAAAATTGCTTACTGCATAATTTCAGTTATTTCATTTTAACGTTTGAAGTCTTAGTCGATGGTATTAACTTGGCGAAAGTGCTTGGCGTTTAATATCACTACTTCAAACGTCCGAAAAGCTTGACGGGAATCCTTAATAAGTTTTGTTTTGGGAGATATCACACCTTTTTGGTACATGTTAATTCGCCAGCATTTTTGCGTAGTACGCATGGGCGTTTTGATTAACTATGTGCAAATGTTTGTCACCAAACAGCGTAACTGAAACAAACAATTATATAGACAACTCATGCTTCCTCAAACAAACACATACGGAGGTGGTGGTCTCCCCGCCACTCTCCTCCCCCATCCCACCCCATTAAACTAGATTTCCAGAAAGCTACGATTTGATTAGCTTCTTAAAAATAAACGAGGTTTTTTAAAAATTCTCTTTGACAGTTATAGTTATTCTTTTGATTAAATTTGCTGTATTGACGTTCGTGTCCACTGGTCGGTATCGAGAGTAGAGACAGTTCATCAAATATATTAAAGAAGAAAGCAATTAGCTGGTTAATATATGAACCTTGGGGGCCTTTACTTGGGCTAATGATGCTCACAACTTTCTAAGGCCGGTCTGTTTTCGAAACTGGTCGCTTCTTATATCATCTTTAGTTTTGAGTGACAATCACAAATTTCATAGGTCTCCACACCGTACTATTTTCTGGCTTAATGGGTGTTCGTCAAGTCAATATGATGATGCAGAGATCTGGTAGCACTTCACTTCGCTTTATGTCGTCAATGACGCTTCTTAAAATATCATTGTGAATGAATAATGGGACAAACGTGTAAGTTAAGATTAAACCACCTCGCCAAAATAGTACGCAATATTAACTACCTAGAAAAGCCTTACGCAAGAATATTGACTGTGTCTCACCTGATACAAGGTTGGACCAGTTAGAGTCCGACTGTTCGAATTACTTGCAGTATACGTTTTTCAGCAGGCCAAGACTCCCAAAAAAGCTCAAAACAGCCAGTGCAATGCCGTGACATTTTGTTTCATGCCGCTAGCTTTCAATGGTACTCACTGCTCACTGCAATTTGTCATCATCTTTCCCAGTAGTGTGCACAGACCTCCGAAGGGGCATGGGCAATTTTTAGCAAAAGGGCACAGGAAGGTTTTTTTTTCTGTAGTCCTTTTTTTTAATTTTTGCTTTTCACCCTTTTTAACGCCTTATCTGCCCCTTTCTTTGTCTTTTTGGCCCTTGTGATGCCTTTTCGACCCTTTTTTCACACATTTAGGCCCTTTTTTTGGCAGCGCCTCCAGCGTATGTCGGCACAAAAAAGGGCATTTTCAAAAAGGGCAGGGATAATGCCCCCTCCCTCCGATGCACGCCACTGACCTTTCCAAATAAACAAAATAAAGAAATAGGGCTAAACAGTTGAGCTTACTTGCTAGGTTTACTGTCTTCCCTCTGCAGAATGCAGAAAACTAATTAATAGTTTTCATAACGCTGGAAGAATTTTTTACTTAAAAGTGCATTAGTGTATTGCATGACTACGTATGTTGAAGCATTTCACTAAAACTAAACTAAACTAAACTAAACCTTTTTATGATGGAAAGAAGTTGCTCTGCGTTTATTTCCAATGTCATGAGACGTGACAAAGCTTTTCACCGCAATATTACCCAAATTTGTCCGAACTTTTAACTTTCGGTAGCAGGTCGTTTTCTTGCAGCAAGAAATGTTTTCCTTTAAGGACCAGCACACATTTTTGCAACCGATCAGACCGTGCCGCTTCCTTATAAGAAAAATTGTTTCTGAACAACTTCTATTTGAAGGAGCATTTGAACTTTGGAGCAAACGGACAGATGGATAATCTTCCGAGGGGTAGCTGCTTTTGAAGACTGCTGTTATGTGAGGTATGCTCGAGGGCTACGACAAACCCGGAAATGGTGTGCGAGATTGCAAACCTAGATTTTCAGATTTCATGTGATTTGCAGGTTTATGAAGATTTACACGAATTGCACAGATCTACGAGATTTTGCTAGCTTTGTATGATTTGTAGGATTTTCAGATTTGCACCAATTTTAGTTAATTTTTACGGATTTCCGTCGATTGGCATGGATTTGCAGATTTATTGATTTATAGATTTGTACCGAGACTTGCAGATTTGCACGGATTTTAGTAGATTTGCAGAGAATTGCAGATTTCTAGATTTTCACTGATATTTTCAAATTTGCACGGATTTTAATTGCATGGATTTGTATTGATTTGCGTGGATTTGCAGATTGCATGGATTTGAAAGTCTTATGACATTTCAGCGTTTGTCGGACCACTCAGGTGTGCTGCTCACGTAAATATGTTCTCGAGCTGTTTATTGGTGATTGGGATCAACGGTAATTTCGTCTTGGTTAGGAAAAAAAACAACCTTTTTTCATAACGCCGGATCAAATATCATGCACGGAAGAAATATAGTTGCTTCTAATGTTGGTAATTGGTGACTGTAGTAGTCAGGGAAGAAGCGGCGAATTGTTCGTTGTTTTTCTCTTGCCTCTGAGGTAAAATATCTAGCCGAATCCCCTTCCACAGTAAGACAGCAGATTCATACGCCTCGTCTCTAGCTTAAGTAAAAAGAGTAATAGAAAAGACTAGGTCGGCACGTGCTTGGTAAATGGTGTCTCAATCCCTCCCCCCCCCCCTCCGCGCCCTACTTCCCCTCTTTCCATCTTGGTGGGCAACATCCTTTACTACGTGTGGGAGGACGGGTGGATTGTAAATGAAATCATGTTGTCAGCCACTTATCCCTCGTGGTTTTCATCTTCTCGCTGCACTGCGCAGTACAGCTATTCAATCTCAGTTGGCCTTGCACTTCTCCCTCGTGGTTTCCAATTATGGCATGAGATGGCACTCATATTCCTTTGTCACGCGTGAGCAATTAGATGATCGCCCGCATATCGTCCGTTTTGACTGGCCGAAACAGATTACGTAGGAACACAAAAGTCAATCTGAGCTTGCAGTCTCTATTAGTCCTCGCTTGCTTATAGTATTAATAACGTAGATATATTATGACTATTTCTCTATTTTCAAGACATTAGATACAGGCGGTTCGTAAAGGAAGGGGGAGGGTCACTACAAATATTCAGCGAAGCTTGGCGTAAAGGAGGTAAGGCCGTAGAAATGCATATTTTGGCGATAAACAGGACATCACATTCAGGACAACTCCTATAGTACGTATTGCGAAGGTGAGAGGGGGGGAATTGAGGCTTAATGGCGCGTCGACAGCTAGGTCATTAGAGTCAACCTCAGTCACAGTGCAATGGTCGAAGGTGAGAGCTACAATTCTAAAATAATCTGTGGAAGCAGGTTTAGCAATAATGGCGTGTATACACTCGCTACTTGAAACTTATTTTTTTTGCAAGATCTAGCATTTGTTTATTGATACAATTAAAATTATCCAATTATACAGTTCAGGTGTAAAACAATAATCTTCGGTTGTTATTACAAATTGCAAAAAACAAAGATGCACTAGGCTAGACACGGAAATGACATTAATACTGACAAAATCAAAAATTTAAATAAAACATCTTATGGGCAGTAAATCACAGTCTTGATGGGATTTTGTTATTTCAGAAGAGCCGAATTAAAAATACAACAGGATTTTTCTTCGATATTGCAATGATCGATCAGATACAAGAATAGTTTTACAGCTTTAAAGCATGAAAATTGCAGACACTAAATAATCATTAAAGGCAAACAAACACTTGTTTTTCTTCTTTTGTAGTTCTTAGCAGTAAGTATGAGTTTTAGAAGTCAAGATTAAAATCGAATATAAATATTTTGATTGGTTTGAAGATCACAATTGTTTCATACAATTTGTGTGACTTCACACAATTTGGGGACTTCACACAATAACCTTACTTTAATTCTTATACTTGCCGTTTTCAAATTTGTTTAATCCGTTAACTAACCTAAAATAAAGCAGAGTAGAATTGAATTCAAAGTCAAGTGTCTCTGAAATCAGACCTTCGTACACTTAGGGATCCCGTCTTAAATGCATACACTACAGTTAGTCAAAAATTGTGGCTTATTTTAATCGAATATCAGTGTGTCAGTAACGCAAACGGTGGTCAATGTTTTGTATCTATACCTTGGTATAGCAGCGACAATTACGCCGCACTGGGGATGAGAGTAGCCGGTCGTTGAGCTAGCTGTAAAGGGCACTGGATACAAATGAAGGTAAAAAACAACGGCGTCTTTAGTCAGTCGGTGCTGTGAGAGCGGATTTCTCAAGCCTAAAAAACGCTGTTTTGTATTAAAATTATAAATCGTTAAAGAAAAGATTCCACTTGCAGAAAATTGCTGCAGCTGCCACCCCCCCAACCCCCTCTCACAGTATTGGCTTGAAAAATTACGCTAACGTTTTTACCTCCGCGTACATCCAGTGCCCCTTGCAGCTAGTGTTTTTATCCAGTGCCCCCTGCAGCTATTGTTTTTATCCAATTCCTCTTACAGTTATTGTTTTTATCTAGTGCCCCTTGCAACTATTGTTTTTATCCAGTGCCCCTTGCAGCTATTGTTTTTATCCAGTGCCCCTTGCAGCTAGCTCAACGACCAGCTCCAGATGCTAGCGTCGTAGCCATGTCGCTGCTTTATACATGATGACAGAAACAATAAACAATAACAGATATTAACAGGAAAGGTAGCTTTTCACGAAGTTTCTAAGCAAAACAAAAATTGGGGCAAAATTTTATCACAGAAATTGAATGAAAAAACATAATACGATATGGGCATGGAACGTTCTCATGACACATGTTGTAATCCATCTTTCGTTGAAACAAGAACAATCCATCTGACAGAACTTTAAAATAACAAAGACACTGATAAATCTCTCACATTTGTCGCTAATAATAGAACACAGAATCAAAGAATACTTGCATAAAAATACACATTTCTTTTGTTTGAATATCAAATAATTTCTGTAATGCGGAATCGTTTTCAAACCCTCTACATACAGCGTAATTTTGAATTAAAACTTAGATTAAGGCAAGAGTAAGGTGGAATGAAAAAATAAAATTTTCGAAATTCGAAATGTCATAGCGCGGAAAAGTTGCCTTTTAGCACACACAAAAAAGTTCATGACTCTGAGGTCATGGCTTGAGGTGCCACTAAGGCCTTCTGTCAATGAGCAGAACGGCAACAAATGCAAAAATTATGATTTGATTGGTTTAAAATGTAATTTTAACATTATTTCATTTGATGGTATCAGAAACCACGTAAACATTGCTGTAATTAAAAGGAATTTAATTTTTGTTCAAAACTATGGGTATAATTTTACATCAAAGATATGCCAAAGTAGGGTAAAATTCGATATTAAGTAACCTACATACCCTACTTTGGCTATACCTTTTTTTACGTTTTTTCGCGTATTTTTTTTTAAACGTGAAAAATAAAAGCGAAAAAATGTAAAAACGGTAGCAAAAGTAGGGTATGTAGGTTCTTTAATATCGCATTTTCCCCTACTGGCCAAAATAGCTATTTCTGTCTATTTTGATCCATAACCTTATTGTTACTCTTCTGGAAAAATAAAATCCTTGGAATTGTGGTTACCTTTTATGGTTCCTGAGAATATCAAGTCAGATAATGTTAAAATAACATTTTAAACCAATCAAATCATCATTTTTGCCTTTTTCGCCGTTCTGTTCATTTACGTACAATGCCTTTGACGCACCTCGAGCCATCATCTCAACCTCATGACATTTTTTATGTGTGGTAGTGATGCTAAAAGACAACTTTTCCGCACTATGACATTTTGAAATTCGAAAATTTTATTTTTTCATTCCGCCCTAGTAATGAGCCAAATTTTAGTTAAAATCCGCGTATGAGACAAATTTTGCCAGTTATACATTTCACAACCTTTTCGCATCAACAAACTATTTTCAGAAAGTGCCAGCAGGCAAAAGTTAAAAAATTTAAGTCCCAACGCCCATCACAAACGTTGTGAGGGGAGGGGCGAACAAAGTGAGCAAGCTCAGCCCAGTGGTTCGAGTGGCAGGCTGTTAGCCAAGAGATCGCCAGATCGAATCTCGCTACCGATTAAGGTACATAAAGTGCAAAAACGTAGTTACAAACTCTTCTGTTGATGCGAAAAAGTTTTTAACGATAATTAAAAAAAATTACAAACCTATAGGTCATATCTCAATTTTTTTTACAACAGTTGGTAATGAACTTGGAGGAGATTAAGATCACTTAAAAAATTAGTGGGGAACCACTAATCCGAAAGCGGAAAAAAGTAGGAAAAACAAGAAATAAAAAAAAAAAACAGGAACTGTATGACCCATGCTTTAGTGTTGTAAAACTTTGTATATAAATAAATACAGGATTTATACAGGATTTTCGTTAAAAAAGTCCAGGACTGTTTATGACTATTATAGAACCCCATAAAAAAAAATGTCTGGGACCTTTTTTGAAAAGTTGTTGAGTCTCTACAACTAGCTAAGGTACATTTTTTATACAAATTATACAGCCAAATATTTCTGTGACGTAGGAGAGTTCATGGCAAATTTTATTGAGGTTTAGTTAATTCTAAAGAAATTTTCTACGACTTTCTTTAACGACTTGCTAACGAGTTAAATTTTAAAAGTTCTCTTCTCCCAGTTTCTGACAATGGCAACTTTTGTTTTAATTTTTTGTTGATTTTCTGAGGGCTTGTTAACAGTATCAAAATAATTTTAGACAGCAACACGAAAAATCTAGAATTTTGACAGTTTTTGAGAAAGGTCCTAGAAAGACCTTTCTCAAAAACTGTCAAAATTCTAAGATTTCCAGTACTGGAATTTTGCATTTTTAAAAAAAGAATTCTCCAGGACTTCGGACCTTGTATAAACCATGTAAACATTTACCGCTAAACAAGCCGGTTTGGCTTTACGTCTTGTTTATCTTGTATATTTTTCATAAAATGTACGTCTTAAATTTCGTAGCTTTGTAAAACTTAAGTGTCCTTATGGAAGGGGAAAAAGTAACTTTTAGCTTTCATTTATGTACCGAAACGTACACAATACTAATCCATCAAATCCTCACCTGTGACTTGTCCTCTAACAACCCGTAGTATCACACGCAGCGGCCAATTCACACATTCCCTCAACATAAAAAAAAAAACCTTTTTAAATCTTGAGTAATAACATTAAAAAAAGTCACTCACAAAAATCGTGTACAGGAGCAAAAGTTACACATAGAATGCTTAGATGCACTCTTGGTATGTGAAACAGTTATTGCAAAATGCCCGGCCTTGAGTAACATTTGGAATCTTAAATGTACTTTTCTACCCACTACACTTAATACACTGATTGCCTTGGGGCAGAAGTGGACTTACAAGTTTTTATTTAACATGAATTGAAACCAAAATCATGCCTATGAACACTGGTCACTATAGTTTGACAATCCGTGCTGCAGCTTACTAGTCTGTGTTATTTATCTGAAATGTGTAGCGAAACATGTCAGGAACATGATTGTAGTATGCAGCTTACATTTGTAGTGTTGTTTTGTCTGTTTCGTTAAAGTAAAATTTTGATCATACACGGTTTAGTACACAAATATGTGAAAAGGATTCTTCACGCATTCAAGAGTCTTTCTGTAAAATTTAGGCGTTGAATTTCCATCATACAAATCGCACTTAACATAGGGTTATCAGTGTTGTGGAAAGTTTAGTCATTCTTTACATTTTTTGGTCACTACGACGTAAACTGGCATGGCAAATTCTAACGCGAGCAGACAACAAATAATCAATTCAAGCTTTCATTCACGCATTAGGACGCTAATAGTTAATTACGTGGTTCTCAAAAGCGCACGCATGGTTTTTTTTTTTTTTTGTTAGCGCATGAAAGGTTTTTTTAAAGTCATAGTCTAAAAAAAAAATTACAATCACGCATCAACACTTTTACCAAACACTTTCTGGAGCCGATAACCATATCAGCCCGAGGTCAATTCGCATGATCGCCTCGAAACGAATCAGAGACGACCTTTAGATTAGTTTCGAGGCGATCATGTGTATGGATCTCGAGCTGGTATGGTTGCGCAACTAAAAACTTGGCTCAAAAGAAAGACTTTATCCAGTACGCAAAATTTTCATTTGCAACATTTGTACCTGGCGTTAAAACGTAAATACTGAACTCCACAAAAAAAGGTGAAATGATGGTGCTTTTTGGTTTGGTAAAAAAAAAAACCATCGCCTGTATCTGAAAAATCGCAATTAAAAATTGAAAAACAAAACAACGCGTGTCCACGTTAATTTTTTTTAGTGTCTTCCTGAGAACCATTTATTTAATTTTTAGCGGCCTTAGACTTAGGAACCACGCTTTATTCCGACATAGGCATCCTGGTTAATCATATCAATAAAATAATACAATTAAAGATTTTGAATTAATTTTCGTTAATGGTGTTAAAGGTACATTCATCC
Organism: Lithobius niger; assembly: GCA_023313725.1. Classification (NCBI taxonomy): domain Eukaryota; kingdom Metazoa; phylum Arthropoda; class Chilopoda; order Lithobiomorpha; family Lithobiidae; genus Lithobius; species Lithobius niger. Next base: position 18,436 of record JAHWFP010228410.1, read on the forward strand.
CGGTTGGCTTTTCTGTAAGATTAAGTTTTGCAACGTTACTTCACACACGTGTAAATGCCGTAAAGGCCTTTATTTTCCTATTTTTGCCCTCGTGGGAAATGGTTTTGCTACATTCACTCTAACTTGTATGTAGGCCTAAATGTTGCAAAAGCTATTTCGCGCAGGATGTACGAATGTAGTGAGAAGGTATGTCCTTTTAATGTTATTGTTAATGGTAGTAATAAAGAGAGCTGAATGACGATGGGTAGCTAGTTTACGCTGGCCAACTAGTTTGAATGTAAATGTCATGATGAAAGGTTGGTTACCTTTATATTTCTATTAAAAAGAATTACGAATTAATTTTAGTTCAAGAATACCCATGCACGAACTTGTCACTGAATATAATGTAAAGTAGAACGGTTTTTTTCTGTATTACGTAGTTTTCCTTCGAGTGCTACTTGTGAAATCTACATCGCATTACTACATTTCGTGAATGTACTGTACAATTTACTGTGTGCTTTCAGAACTCAATGTTTTCTGATACGTACAACATTTAGTGAAAGTGTACAGGTGCCTTTACGCTTACATGTATTTTTATGGAGGCACTTGTATTCTTTATCACGTTGCTTGAGTTTAGAAAACCTTTCATTAAAATCTTTTACTTTTTATCCTAGCGATCTAAACTTAGTAAACTTGTAGGTGAAATCGTTTGGTTACCATCTGATTAATATTCAGATCTGATTGATAAGAGAACATACAGCCTAATGCCGGCTTCTTACTCAGCCCTTTGGAACATTTGTTTAAGCGTTCTTTTAAGTTTTAAGCAGAGTCAAGAAGGTGAAGGAAAAACAACACAGATAATCGTGAATGCCTTTTTGCCTGAATTTTGGCTAAAATAAAAGAAACTCCCCTTTCCATTTCTGTCTTTGTTTTTAAAATGTATATATAGTTGTATGAAAAGGTTTAACATTAGCTATGATTTTACACCGTAAATTTTGTCATGCCACTTTACCTCATTAAACGTGTCTAATTTAACTTTTTTTTAAATCTCTGTGAAACCATGGTTTGTTTTAAAGGTTGTGTAACTGTTTACATAACGTGAACAGTAAATAGATACAAGACTCGTGTACAACCAGTGAATTAGCTGCTATTTTGAAACTGTGCCCTTATGTACTCTTCACCTGAAAACGTTCTAAAGTGCTATACATAGTCAGGAACTGCACACTTGTTGAGTTGAAGTTAAAAGTTCTACACTCCAAGAATACCCCATGCACGAACTTGTCACGGAATATTCTGTAAAGTAGAGCGCTTTTTTTTTGTATTTCGCAGTGGACGCATTGCAGTATCTTAGTGGTACAGTCTCTGCTTGCTCGTCATCAAAACACTCGCTGGTTTGCTTTGAAGCAATTCAGGGGAGCATTCCTCGAGAAATGCCCTAGACATTTCTAGGATCTCACACTGCCGCACACTGTTGGGATATTTATTGATGGTATGGTGCACCACGTCCACAGAAGTCGATTGCCGTCGAGTTGCACACAAACATGTTCAGTGGTCTCCGCTGTGTGTTTAGGCCGAAGAACAGGCCTGAATGAACTGATGTGGGCCATGCAGCTGCCATGGAACTTTTCTTCTCGTTCCACCAAAACCGAGAGGTTGTCTCAGTCTTCCCCCAAACAGGAGGAGGGGGAGGTGAGGTTTGTGACTTCACCTGAACACTGACATGGAGGCCTGGTGTTCTAGTGCCCGGCGTCTAAGTGAAGCGATGCTCGTGCCTCGCCAAACGTCACCTGTGTCCGACATGCCCATGCCCGTCATGCCGGTCATGCCGGACATGTTCATCCCAGTCATGCCTGTCATGTTCATCCCAGTCATGTTCATTCCCATGCTGCACGCAATTTGTGGTGGAGATGACGAGCCTGTGTTGGGCGGCGTTGCGGCGTTGGCAAGACCTGGTCCCGCAGCGTTCAAGCCGTACGCGCTTTGGTAGACGGATGCAGTTCCGTTTGTAGTCATGGCGGACGTAATAGGAAGCGAGGAACCGAGTGGCGAGCCACCTGATTGGCCCAAGCCGCCCATGCCGTGCATGCCGGGCGACGAAAGCTGTTGTCCGAGGCCCTGGCGTTGCAAGGATGAGGTGAGGGGTAGTGAGGCAGCGGCACCCATGCCCGCCCCCATGCCCGTCATGGTCCAGCGTGAGTCGGCGCCGAACGAACACATGTCGCCCATGCTGCCGAAAGGGGGGAGCCCATGAGAAGGAAGGAGCCCGCCCGGCGTCCGGAAAACGTTGGTGGTCTTCTTTCGCTTCTTCCACTTGGCTCGTCTATTCTGGAACCACACCTGGAAAGAAAGAAAAACGAAAACAGAAATTAGGCCTAGTTTATGTACTATCTATACCAGGTGAAGTGGGTTCACCAGAAATTCAAAGAAATTCCACATAATATTTTTTGTTATGCACATCAGTGATGTGTTCCACTCATAATGAGCTTGTGGTGTTCCTAAGGCGATTGCAGTCAACAAGAAAATTGTATCAGATAGGTTTAAATTTCTATCCCAAGTAAGTATTCCCAAACTGGTTTGCTGACAATTCGTTACACATGCTCTCTTCCATCAAGTAGTGCTGGAGAGCTAAAAAATATATTAAAGTTATTATGTACGTACACGAAAACTATCCAATAAAGTTATCAAAAATTAAGTTCGTTGGGGACTGAATATTAACACAATAGCTGAAAGAACTCGTGGGTATAAACACTAACAGTAACTATTCTGCAGAGTTCTGCCAATGATGCTGAAAAAAAGAAAACTGGAAAACTGGAAGCCAGTGGTGTTGAAGGCTTACGCACATTGGGGCATTTCGGACATGTGCCCTCCCCCTCCCCCCCCCCTTTTTAAAACCCCAATGTCATATTTTTCCTACCCTTGCTTCTTCACAAAAAGACTTTTAACAACAAAACGGCCCTCACAACTGGGGCAAAATACAACAGATGCAAGGCCCAAACTTCCCAAAAAGTCCTCAAAAAAATGTGTTCAATTGCCCCTTTTCTTCAAGTGCGCCTCCTCCCCCCCCCCCCCCCTGGAAATCTGCGTACGCCCCTCCCCTGGTGGTGTTCGTGTGCATGCATATAGTCTTAATTTAGCTTAATAGACTACGTAAGTCCTAATTTAATTTAATTTTCTTCCTTTATCCCTTATTTTCTGTGAAGACATTCTTAATATTCTGTGAAGAAAATTTTCGAAATACATAGTAAACCCGACGTGTTAAAAAAATAAGATTATTAAACAACGCCGTAGCCAGATTGTTGCTGCTTCTAAAAATAAATTAATAAGTAAATAAATCAAATCAGGGTGAAATACTTGCATACATTCCATCATCGTACGAATGTTTTGGCTGAAGGCTTCTTTTTTCCTAAGAAGGCTTCAATCAAAGTGTTTATACGATGCTAGAATGTATTTCAACTATGCTACCCTGCTTTGAGTTGTAAAGCAGTTGTAAATCACCAAGCTGTAGGTTGAACAACCTTCGCATCTGATACGGCTGTGCTCCTTTAGGATGCGAGGTTTGGTGCGTTGAAATAACGCCAAGTGTGCAAGTTGATTTCCTAAAACGAAATCACTGCATAAACTTAAACGTGTCTGACATAGTAACAGCCGCTTTCTTCTCCATTGAACACCCTCACGATCCATTTCACTCGAGTTTGCTTATTTTCAGCCGTTGTTTGTCCCTGTTTCTCCTTGTCCCCGGGGGGTGATGCCAGTCCGTCCAATAGCCGTGACCGGGGCTTTGATGGCCTCCTAGCGATCGCCGCTTGAGCTGCCCTTCCCTTTACGTCCCCCGCAATGGCCCACAATGGTAATTCCATCTTTCGCCACCAAAACCCCCCATCTTTGACCCTGCCTTCGCTTGCAAACCTCGATTCAAGAACCTTCAAGACGAAAAGCAGTTCAAAATAAAATAAAAATTGTAAATGAGGTTTCGAGCCAGGGAAAGGATGGACGGTCATAACCTTAGCCTAGCAGCCCAACATATAAGCAAACCCAAGCAAACACATTTTCGTTCATTTTTTGTCTTTATTTAGCTGATTTTTTCCAATAATCTCCACTGTTTTTTCGAATTTATTCGCCTTGGTGGGGGCCGCAGCCTCCTCAGCCCCTCCCTTGGATCCGCCCCTGAACACACTTGGCTGTTATACCTTCTTTAATTAATCATTTTTGCACATATGCGTAATTTGTGTGCCTACCATCTCCTTCCGGACAGAACGCACTCTTTCAGGACAGGAGCGTTACGATTATGACAAAAAGATTTGTTCCTCGTTCCATGTCGTTTAGAACTGCTGCGAGGGGGTGACGTCAGTGTGCCCAAAAGCACCTGTGACGTCCTGTTTCCTGAATGATTGCAGTCCAGTAGAGAGACTGATAAATCCGGAACGATGCATTCTCGGAGCACACTGATCTCGCCGTGGGACATCTCGCCGTGCTTCTAAACGATGCGGAATTGGTTAAGTTAGGTGAGGTTAGATTTGGTTAGGTTTGGTTAGGTTAGGGTAGGTAAAGGTTATGCACCTACCTCATACATACACAATAAACATACTCGTTCTGAGATGTCAGGGTGTCTCCCTGTTTTACGCTTTGAAATCGGCCGCTAAATGTTGCACATGTTACGTTATCGTTCGGGGTGTCAGGAAGGGGTGGGGAGAATTACTTAGTGATCAAGACCGATGCTGTTAACTACACAGCAACCCCCAACGCCCCATGTTATATTTAGGTATACCTGCTAGTGCTCTAAACGCCACCCCCAAAACGCTACAGTATTATAATAACTGCATAGTGCTGGTATTATACGAAATGAATAAGCTTTGCGCTTTATATTATTAGATAAGACGTTTTTGAAGTCTAGTATGGGGAGTGGCAAACCTGGGATTCGAATGGGCATACCTTCGATCATGCTAGCATGGAGGAGATTATGTCTAGATTAGAACCAGAACTAGGCTTACAATTGAGTTATCAAAATCAGTTACTCGTCCGAGAGAGAGAAACATGAATTTATTTTCTGTATTCATACGATAGAAACGTATATGATTTCTTCCCAGTGCTTTGCTGATCCACCTACGTGATTTTTGCCCAGTGCTCTACCTCAAATTTCGGCCCCCACCCCACTCCTAAAACTTTGAGGTGTGAATTTCATCTTCGAACTCCTTTCTTGCATGTACCGAAGCTCACTTGTGAAGAAATTTGCACCACATCAGAACAAAACTGCGGAACGTCATCGTTTCCCAAACAGAAAAACATACAAACAGATAAATAAACACAAAAAATTCAAATTCAATCTAGTATAAAGGCCTCACTTCGCTCTCACGGCTAATTAATAAATAGTTGCTGCTGGAAAGGACGCTGGTAGTCTCTCACTCTATCATACACCGGCAGGTCTGGAAGGGATATGCACGGCTCTTTTCTAGTTGTCGATTAGGTCAGTTTCTTCAGGCTACTCGACTAAGCTCTGTCACCACTTAGCTACCATGCCCACCATACGTTCTACAGTTCCATTCGTGATTTTATTTACAGAAACAAAATCTGGCTCTCTAGAGGGAGTCCATCGCATGTCACAATATTAAAGTCTAGAATCAATTATTTTGTGAGTCGAAGAAAATGCAAAATAAGTGGCCTCATGACAGACGAAACCCCACAAGAGCATGCAATACACTATATTTAATTTACGAACCGCTATAATGCCAGTTTGGTCACCTACAGCAAAAGGACAAAATGAGATGGACAGGGATGTGCACAGACCCCAGAGAGGGCAGAGGCAACTTACTTTTTCCTGACCTTTTATCTGTTTTTTTTTTGTGTGTGTTTTAACCCTTTTTGCCCCTCTTTGCACCCTTGTCTTAGATTTTAACCATTTCTGCCCCTCTGTGCACCACTTTTTTAGCCTTATTTTTTTTTAACTCTTTTACGCCACCGCTCCAGCAAATGTCTGGCATTTTTATTTTACAGAAAGAGCACTTTGCCATGAGGGCAGGGGCTTGCTCCTCCGCCCCCCCCCCTCCCGGGCTTCCCTGCTTCCCTCTGGAGATGGACACAGCAAATAGAACATGAGAATCAAGGATTAACACCCGGTATTTACAAAAAAAATACAATTCAAAACATGAAAATCATTAAAAAACGAGAGCAAATGTCAAAGCTGATATTTTCACACCGGTCATTTTCAAAGCTGGTATTTTCACACTGGTCATTTTCAAAGCTGGTGTTTTCACACCGGTCATTTTCAAACCGATGTCATGTCATGTCTGGTTACAAATGGAAGCTTACTCCACCTCAGCCAATATATCTCGAGTCATGAATGCTACCAGGAATTCATGATGGAAAATGGTTCAGGGATTTACCAGTTAATGAAATCTAATTTGTGGTCATGTGACATCAGTTCCTGGATGGCGAGTATGAAACTTGCTAGCTTTGAGACTATAGCTCTCGCTCTTTAACGATTTTAATATTTTAGATTGTTTTTATCGTAAGTATCGGGTCCTTGCCTTTCCATCGCTTGTTTTATTTGCTGTGTCGATCCATTTTGTCGTTCTGTCTGTAGGTGTGCGTTTTGGTGTTCTGTCTAAGGCCGGCATTATAACGGTCGAAAATTAAATCTAGTGTGTTCCATGCTCCTGTGAGGTCTTGTCTGTAAGGGGGCCTCATATTTTGAAGAATATTAAAGGATTAAAGCAGCCTGTGCCATGGAAGTTAAACAGTCTGAACCAAAAGTAAGATAGTAGTACTCGTTGAAAATGTTCATATGAGGCTTTCCTTGTTGAGAACATTGTTACTATACAAGGGTTGAGGCCATGTAGGGGTGTGGGTTGGGGTGTGGGCAAGCCACGAGCAGCGAATGGCGTGTATCGGCTAAACTTTCCAATCGTAATGCGATGGTCGACAGAAAATGGCCACTGGGGCTTTGAGAGGCCGTCACGCGGAAAACAAGCTCAGATATAAGATGTAAAGACGCCGTATCAAGAGATGGTACACATTGAAGTCGTAGGCCATAGCCTTGTACTACGATTGCGTGTTAAAATTAACACTTTAACTGAAATAGACATAAAGATATCGGGCTGAGTTTACTCTTCTTAATAAAGAATTGTGCTTTGATAAGATGTGATGAGCGTTTGTTTATTTAATAAGACATTATATCATCATCAATAAATTATAAATGTACATGTGGCGACGATGTTTAGTTCCACACCTAACATACAGCAGCTGAAGATGAGAATGGGAATTTCCACTTCCGCAGATCTTACATTATTGTGGTATTAGTATTTTTATTTTAAGACCACGAAGCGTATATGTGTATTACATACAAGTTATTCGAAGGAACGACACCACTATACTCTGTTCCACCTCAAGAGTAGACCAGATTGAAGGGGGGTGTTCAGAGAAGACCAGCGTGGCTTGGGCGTGATAAGCCATGGAGGTTCACTTGACTCTCCTTGGATGCATGTATGTGGTATCTGTATAATAATATCGGACGCCGGCTAAAAGGAAAAGGAAAGCCTAAAGGAAAACCACTTCTCCCCTCCTCGCGCCAGCATTGAAAATGCACTCTCCCACTCTACCTGCAGCCAAAAAGGAGCCAGGCATGAGTGGTCGATCAATCTGACAAGTCGTCGGGAAGCGTGCCGGGAAAATGTCCCAGGAAATGTGTCCCGGGAAATGTGACCGCCCCCCCCCCTCTAGTTAATACATAAATACCCAGTGGAAAAAAAACTGCTTCAGAAGAGAATCAAAATTACTCTCCTATAAACAGTATAAAAGAGTATAAACACTTACTGATGTAGTGACAAGGAGACGAGCCACTTATTAGCGTATTCGTTTGAAGTAAATCGATCGGAGCTTGTTCAGGAACTGGAAAGGGGACCCTGGCCAAGTTCTACCAGACCAACTCATGAAGGTGATGGAAAAGAATTTTCGGCAGCTGTCGTGGAAGGTAATGTACTATTCTGAACTATCTCTCGCCCTTTTGTGCTAGCAGGTTTCCAGGTTCGAATTTCTGGAGTAAAGCAACATAAAAATCTGCACTGAAAATAGCTAAAATTCTGTAAGCCTTTTAAGGCCTTGGGATAGAGAGCTGGTTTTTTCCTGTTACGAGCGAGAGAGTGAGAGAGAGAGAGAGACAAACAGAGTGAAAGAGGAAGAGGAAGCAAGAGAGAAACAAAGTGAGAGAGAGACAGAGCGAGAGAAGAGAGAGGAAGAGAGAGAAACAGAAAACGAGAGAGAAGATGGAGAGAGAAGAGAGAGAGGGGGAGAAAGAGCAGAGAAAGCAAGAGCGAGAGAGAAACAAAGTGAGAGAGCGAGAGAGAGAGAGAGCAAGAGAGAAGCGAGAGACTGAGAGAGAGGAACAGAAAGCGAGAGACAGGCAGAGCGGAAGAGGGAGAGAAACAGAAAGCGGGAGAGACAGAGAGAGCAAGAGAATGCAAGAGACAGGGAGGGAGAAGGAGGGAGAGAGAGAGAGAGAGATAGAGAGCAAGATCGAGAGAGACAGAGCGAGAGAGTGAGACAGAGACGAGAGAAATAAAAAGTGTGAGTGACGGAGAACATGAGAGAGAAAAAACAGAAAGCGAGAGGGAGAGCGAGAGAAAAAGAAAGAGGGAGGGAGAGAGAGAACGTGCCAGAGCGAAGCAGGAAACGAGAGTGAAAGAGACAGACAGTGAGACTGAAAGCGAGCAAGAGACGAGAGAGAAAGAAAAGTGAGAGTGACAGAAAGCGAGAGAGAGACAGACATGGGAGGGAGATTGAAGCTTAATGGCTCATCGACAGCTAGGTCATTATCTGGAGAGGAAAGGGAGTGCAAGAGAGAGACAGAGAGAGAGGGGAGGAGAGCGAAAGAGAGTGTGAGGAAGAGGGGAGAGGTAGAGCGCGAGAAAGAGAGAGCAAGAGACAAAAGGAGAGAGACGGAGAAAGAGGGAGGGAGCCGTGAGTTGGTTTTTATGACCTTGAAGAGCCTCACTACTCAGACAACAATGGAGTCCATACAGTGATCTGGAATTTGGCGATTCGAATCCCGATGAACTCATCTCAATGAGATATACGTCTGTAATAAAGGCTCACCGAATCTTAGCTATTTTTATTGTATGATTTTCGTTGTTATGCTATTGTATTTCTGTGCTGTATGATTAACATCAATAAGCGTATGTCGCGTTCTTGGATTGGTCTCTTCTTTTAATAATAAAACACTTTAACCATCACGTAAAGATGGTATGGCCTGCGGAAGGGCAATGAGCCAACTAACACCGTTCCAACACAATTTAGAATTAATATTGTCGAATTACTATTTTGCTACAGTTTATCTATCTAACAATATCCAATAAGGTTTAGAGTTAAACACTTCAGCTACGAAAGTGCTACTTAGGCTTCAGACAATTAATTTTTAAACAAATAACGCACTTGAACGCTAATGATTTTGTACATGATAGCCATGCAGCCCATACAATTTTAAAGTAGTGGTTTTAGCCACTTTTTTGGCTCATTTATTCATTTCGTTGGTCCCACATCAGTGAGTGTATTATGATGAATTCGTGGTTCAGTGCCGGTTACTTTCGTTTCTTGCCATTAACCCAAGAACGTCGTTTGTAAAGCCTGCTGCCCCCGTTTTTACGGGAGAGCTTCGCTGCTGAAGAGCGGAGGCGTACGTGCAGCTTGCGTCGTTTCAATTTTTTTTTTCGATTAAACTTCACCGACGGTAAAGCGGTAATTTTAGCCGATTCGTATTAACGACTGGTTGTTAAACGTGTCACGTGATCAAATTAGGCCTTAATTTCATTTGTGGAGTTGCCTGATGATTCTTAATTGGGGTAGTAGCGAAGCTTGCTAAGCCAATAACGTTTTAGCCAACGAACATGATTCGCGCCAGTAAATTTTGAGACATGTTTTGTCCCCTTACTTTCAGCATTTGGTCACAAAATTGAAGGGGTCAAGGATCATCTGATACATGTGTTTCGTGGCATTTATATTGAAGTTTAGCTGAACATATATAAAATTACTAATACTTGTAAAAGAATCTCCAGCGACCCAAAAAACAAGCTGGAGCTTCTTTTACCCGTATTAGTGCGACGCTGATGGCTTTCTGTCTTTTTCTAATATCTGTTCCTTTAGGGCTTTAAGTTTTTTAAGGCTTACATCCGTATTTTATACGCTTAAGCGTTTTTTAATACTAATATCCCTTATTTTTTTTTCTTGTTTTAGCAAGAATAACACAGAAAAGAACACTGTAATCACCTTAAAATAACTGTTAGAAGAGAGTCTTTTCCATGGCTGATTCGTTTTATACTGCTATGAGTGACTTTTGCACCCAATTTCATGTTTTAGCTTGATCTATAAGAATTTGTTGCCCAAACCCCTGGGAGGCACCACGAGGAGGTTCTGGGGCGGGAGGGGGGGGGGGGACTGATGGCACTTTGGGTATTTCGTTGGGGTCCATGGCTGGTTCGATTTTTACTGTTAAGAAAGACTTGTGTACCAAATTTATGTTTTCTGCAAAATTTCTGCAAAAATTTGTTACTTCACTTAATGATTTCTACCCAGTGCTCTACAATAATAATTGCTTTGCCGATCCGAATACTGCAGTAACATCAAAATCGTGTTCAAAAGGCCCTGATCGGTGTTAATACCTACATTTTGAGCTGTACAAATTGAAAATTGGTTCATTGGTTCGATCTCTAGGTGAGAGCAAAAGTTCTAACCCATTTGGCTTTCCGTGTCAAGAATAATGTCGTTACATTAAAATAGCATGCGAAAGACCCTAGGGCTTGTCCATACCTACATTTTAAGCTATAGAACTTGAAAATCGGTTCTGTGGTTCGATCTCCAGGCGAGGACAAAGAGTCCCAACAGCAACATTAATGATTTCTGTCCAGTGCTCTGTGATAATAATTGTTCTGCCGACGAGAATACTGTAGTCACATCAAAATCGGGTTCAAAAGGCCCTGGTCGGTGTTAAACCTACATTTTAAGCTACACAAATTGAAAATCAGTTCATTGGTTCGATCTCTAGGTGAGAGCAAAAGTTTTAGCCCATTTGGCTTTCCGTGTCAAGAATATTGTAGTTACGTTAAAATAGCCTTCAAAAAGCCCTAGGCCTTGTCCAGACCTACGTTTTAAGCTATAGAACTTGAAAATCGGTTCAGTGGTTCGGTCTCCAGGTGAGGGCAAAGAGTCCCAACAACAATAACAACAACAAGAA
>JAHWFP010228410.1:29729-48082 GCA_023313725.1 Lithobius niger
CAAGAACAAGAACAACAACAACAACAACAAATGGCCATGCTGAGGACGCCGGAGGGTTTGATTGTTGTCATTAAAATTTGTAATGTGGTGAAACAGTCACGACACGAACCCAAATACCGAATTTCGTTGGTCTATGTCAATTCTGCTGGGCGAGACTATAGGAGTTCAAAGTTTGACGTTTAACATGGTTCATGCTGAGGGCTTACATAAGGACCGCTACCGCGGTCCTTTATGTCTATCATTAAAAAAAACCTTAACTAGGCCTAGGTTTGTAGGCAGGGTACAGGGGTGGGGGGGAGGGTGATTACCCGGGGTTTCCTCCGAAAATTTTAACGGTCCAGATTTTGACAGAAAATGTACTTAAGATCTCGGATGAAAACAACCAGTAGGACGTGACAGACAGGCAATCGTAATAAGAATTTGGCCGGACGGTGGATGGTCTAGGTGGGATGACCAGTTACGATTGACAGTGGCTCACAAACACAAGAAAATGCGGGTTGCGACGCGAATTCGTAAAGTGGGCATTCGCATAAGAGCCCTCACGCCACCGACGTTGATTCTGATTGTTTCCAATGCCCGACACTATGGATAAACCGTTGGAAAATAGGCCTAATCCACGCGAATCCGCATAAAAAAATCTGGCTGAATTTTTTGCGATCATCGCATACGGCATACGATGAACGCAACCACTGACGCAAGAGGGAGGGGTTAAGGATAAATAGGGGGAAAGAGATTAGGAACGATCCCCAGGCAGATCGTTATTGTAGTTCGCTAAATGTTTGTGTATCACGGCCTTGAAGTCCCTAAATCTAGGGCAAAAGTGTCCCAAAGGTCCGAATTTGAAGAAAAAAACAAGTCCTGCAAAAAAAAATTTGAAGGAGTCCCATGCGACACAGTATACTTTGATTTAAAAAAAATCGGTCATACAACGTAAGTAGCTCCTTAAGATGAATGGATGTGGTATTACTGGGGACCTTAAGTTTTGGCTTGCTGCGTTTTTCGCTATCCGCACTCAGAGGATGATTGTTGAGAATTCAGTTTCTTCCTGGGTACGGGCATCTTGTGATGTCCCTTAGGGATCTTTCTTGGGGCCCCTACTTTTTTAAAATTTACATCAATGACCTGCAGTTTCCAAATGACGATTGTTTGGGGTTTGCATTCGCTGATGATTTTAAGACTGGAATTAAGTTGCTATCCGCGTCCAGCTCCCCTGTCCTGGAATCTCCGATCCTCCATGTTGTGGATGGTCCCAGATATAGCAACTCCCACTTTCAGCTCAGAAGTACTGTTGTAAAGGCAAATGATGTGATTTCAGAATACATTGTAGTGTAACAATACAGTGAGTGAGTTTAAGAATAGAGGCAGGGCACACTTAAGATCGTCATCCAACCTCAGCTCAAGGGAATCAAGATGCTGGGTCAACAGTGCCAGCATCAGGTCGTCCAATATTAACGTTGGTGTATAGGAGCTGAGGCAGGATGAGTCACTACACTGTATTTTCCATGTTGGAAACAAAAATAAATGTAATCGGTACTTTCTTGACCAGATACCACTTGCCTCATCTTCTGAAGTGTGTGATTTTGGTATTTGGTTTTCTAGCAATCTTAAATTATCCCTCCATTATAGGAAAATCTGTGCTTCTGCCAATTCTAAATCGGCCATTGTACATCGTTGTTTTATTTCTGGTGATGTCCCAACTAAGGTCTGGGCATTCAAGGTTTTCGTGCGCCCTATCCTTGAATACGCCGCCCCGGGGTTGGTCCCCCTTTCTTGGTTGGAGACATTGATCTCATCGAGAAAACGCAGAGAGCAGGTTTACGAAAAGACTGCCCAGCCTGCCAGCCTTAGCAAGTTCTGCCGTTCTATCTGGGTTTCGCCAACTCATCCTCAAGGAACACCTTGACAGGTTTTTAAAGTGCCCGGTTTAGACACTCGACAGTGAAAGTTTTTTTTTAACGCTTTGTAGAAACAGTGTTACAGTGTTAGTGGGTCCACCCTCATCCACGGATGTGGCAAACATTATATTATTATTATTATTATTATAAAAACATCCCTAAGGCGCCTGAATCAAGGAAAAAGCTTTTCAACATTTTTCACCTTTGAATGGTATATTAAAAAAAATTGTCTGCCGTCCCTTGCGGAGAACGCTATTTGCCCAATTTGGAAAACACGATAAATAAACACGGTTACATCTACGAATTTAGGGACCGCTCATTATGTATCGCCGGGTTGGGGAAACAAGTTGGGAAAAGGTTGTCATGGATTTTTCAAATCATCTGGGTAAAAAGGGAGGAGCACATTTTTTTTTTCAAAACCATGTTGTGCTGTAACTTCAAATATTTTCAAACTAAAGCTTAACTGTACTCTTACTTGGGAAACTGCTTCGCCACCAGAGGATTTTGCATTCTTTTAAATTTTACGCAAGAAACCATTTCTTTGTAACTATTTTTGTGTAACCATACAACCTATGTAACTATTTATGTACTAAAACGGGATTTGGGGACAAGAGGGTATAGATTGTAATCAGTAAGAACTTCAAATTATCCAGTTTGTAGCTGATTTGCTTACTTTTATAGCTGCCTGGTGACTAAGTAAACCTGCACGTTAAGTGTATAGAGCATGGTTGTTTGTTCAAACCGAATTGTAGCCCCAATTAAAGCTCAATATCACTCCCTTTCATCTGTAGGCTACTCAACGAGGGAGCTTGAGGGCCACTGCCAACCGATACGGACTGGTTATTGTTTGTCTCCGGGAGGGAGGGAGTAAATTGGGAGGGAGTCATAGATTTTTTTTATAATATAACAATAATATTATACCATTTCCCCGTCAAAGAGTGGGCAGGACTTGGAAGGGTGGTGAGCCACTGATAGCAATCCTGGAATGGGTCTGGAAGACAAGGAAGGATAGAAAAAAGTTATGGTCAACACTCAGAAAGTGGCTAAGAGGTAGCCTGTCCAATACACGACGGAACCCAAACACAGTTTTCATGCAGACTGCCTCCTCAGTCAGGGCATCCAAACCGGAAATGCACGAACAGCAAAAAAAATTCTTCGGCAGCCCAGGCGGCACCTTGGACCTACCGCTTCCAGGAGTGGCCCCGAGTCGATTTCATAGGACAAAAATAAAAAAAAAATAGCAAATCCACGGATAAGAAGCCATGCAATATTTAGTCGGTAAGTAAAAGGTCAAATTTGAGCCTACGGAGTTCCAGTGCTCCAAGTTCCACGAGCTCCAGGTAGCATTCATATGAAAAGTTGTGCAGACCTGGCAACCCCTTAATAAAACGACACTGGACCGATTCGACCAAGTCAACCAGGGAGGGGGATTCACAAAAATAAAAACGCTGACCAAATTGCAGTAAAAAGTCATTTTTGGACTTAAAAACGACACTTTCAGCAGTAAAATTTCTAAAAGTTAAGATAAGATAAGATAAAGAAAAGACGGCGTCGAACAAAGCTCAAAGACACCCCCCCCCCCTCACACCCAGAAAAGAACCCGAAGGGATTAGCTCCTCCACGTATCAACGCGGCCTAAAAGCAAGACAGGTTGGGTGCTGAAACAACAGAAACTGGCAAAGAATTCCATGGGTTGACCACCCGCTCACAGAAAAAGCGTTGCCTAATATTGAGCCGGGATAATTTTCCCCTCAATTTGAAATGATGTCCTCGAGTACTGTTGGGTCTAAGAAAATAAATTGGAATAATCAATATTGAGAAGACCATGCAGAAGCTGGTAGGTAAGAATAGCGTCTCCTCTATCAAATCTTTCTTGTATGGAAGGCAGATGGAGGCGCTGAAGACGATCGGAGTAAGTAAGTTTACAGACAGCTGGACACCATTTGGTGAGTCTACGCTGGCACTTTTCAAGTTTATCAAGGTGAGAGGAATAACAAGGGCGACAAACCTGTGAACAGTAGTCAAGGATAGGGCGAATGAAAGTTTTAAAAAGCATGGTAAAGAGGTGGGAATTAAGGTAGGAGAATTTTTTAAAGACGTAGTCAGCTTTGCGGAAAGCTTTGCGAGTGACATTATCAATATGTTGATCAAATTTAAGTTTATCATCAACGATAACACCAAGATCTCGGTGATAAGTAACTTGCTGTAGCTGCTGGCCAAAGAGATATTTGTTGCGGCTGTTGTTATAGCAAAGTGTAGGACTATGCACTTCCCAGGATTTAAAGAAATTGGTTAAGTTTAGCTCATTTATACACGAAGTTGAGACTGAGTTGAAGAAAGTGATCATTGGCGTATCCTAGCAGTTTGAAGTCGTCTGCATAGCTCATGTTCCAAACTTGCAGTTTGGCGGACAGGTCAAACATAAAAATATTAAAGAGAAGTGGTTCGAGAACCGACCCCTGCAGAACTCCAGAGGTAACAGAGAGCCAAGGGCCCAAGGTACGAAAGCTCCTCTTAGTTGCACACGTTGTTTCCTTGAAATTAAGTATGACTGGATCCAGGAAACAGTTGAGTTCCTAAACCCAAAGGCCAGCAGCTTACTGATGAGAATGCCGTGATCGATAGAGTCGAAGGCTTTGCTGAAATCTAAGAAAATAATGTCACAGGGGATACCCCTATCGACAAGACTAGAGATTTGATCTTAGGTACAAAGTAAATTAGTGCGGCATGAGTGCCCAGAAATAAAGCCATGTTGAGAAGAATGAAGAATTTGAAACTCAAGACATTCATCAGTCATAGTCTTGTGGACAAGATCTTATGAAAACTTACAGGAGGGAGGGACTGGGGGGTTTTGCTAGAAGATACAGCTCTTCTTCCCATTGCCTCGAAAATCCTGGAGAGTTTTAAACCCTCCAGGATTTTCGAGGCAATAGGAAGAAGAGCTGTATCTTCTAGCAAAACCCCCCAGTCCCTCCCTCCTGTAAGTTTTCATAAGATTTTGACGTTATTTCTAGTGTCATCAGGTGAATCGTTCTTTAAAGCCACTTTCTAAGAAACTGTCTTTGCGTCATGGTGTATTTTTCATGTTGTACATGTTGATTTTACGAAGGGCATGGACATGATAACTCGAACTGCCTCCTTAGTAGTGTCAATACGCATCCCTTACATCAAAAGTTATTCTATCGTCATGAATCACGAATCTCGGTCCAAAGAACATTTCTTTGAAGGTTTACAAGAACATACTTTAAGTCACGGATGGGAACCTGACGATGCGATATACTATTTTTAATTAGTCAATAGGAAACCATCTATACTTAACCTGAAAAGGGATAAGGAAAAAGTTACTTTTGTGGTAGGGGGAGGGGGAGGGGAAGGTGGGAGAATATTTCCTTACTTGGGTGGGGGTAAGAAATTTTACTTCTGCAACTTAAGAGTCATTAATGCTTAGGCATTGTCCAGTGATGTTGCGAATGTTGGGACTCTAAGCCAGATTTGCGATTATTGGAGATTGATCAAGCCTGTATATACACGATGCAAAAAAATCTTAAAACCATGCATTAAGGCATTTTGCCCATCAGCATGACGGTTCTCAACGTACGCTTCTGCTACCAATCTGTTACATTCTAACAATCGTCATGCTGGTGGGCGAAAGGCTTTAGTGATTGGAAACTATCCTGTCCCAAGTTCCCATGAATAGCAAACCTTATGGAGTAATGTTTTTCTTTCATTCAACACACTAGAAATAAATGTCTTCACATTATCAAACAAAACAAAACACAAGACAAATAATTTAACGTATTGTATTTATAAAATCAAACTAAATATATAACACATACATTTAGTATGCGGAGAAATTCGTGTTATTTACAAAAAAACATTGGCAATAAGTCTACAAGACACGAAAAAAATTACAATGCACAGACATTTGTTTCTAGTGTGTCTAATGTGTCCCATGGGAACTTGGGAAGACATTTAAAGAAATTTCAATTCGAAGATCTGATAGGATAGTTAATCCTCTATGTTTTACTTCAACAACTTTTCGAATACCTTCATATTTAGTCTCCAAACCGGTGAAATCTCAAAGCTTCGGGAAAGGACGTAGGGTGCGGGTGGGGGAACCCCCCTCACGTGTAAACCTCCTGCAGTAACACTATTCTCTTGGATGTTTTTCTTTTTCTTTTCGGGGAGTAAATGGAGATTCCAACTCCCACCCCCTAACTATAACGCCTTATACATAAACTCAAGACTACCAAATGTAGGCGGAACGGCAAAGAAATTTTGGCATATATTACTATACCCTTTATTTTATTAGAAAACAAAAACGAACTCGTTCAATTTTTACGGTAAAGTTAGACGGTCTGAGTCAAAACAAAATGAACACGAACAAGTTTTTTTCTGTTACGCTAATAACGCTTCCTTGTAACGTGCCTCTGTTGACACATCAGCATTGTTGTCGTTTAGTATATACAGGATGGAAAAGCCAATGGCTCAAGAAATGGGCCGTGTCAGTATGGCTCAGCGGTAGGACCTCAGCTTTTGATTTCAAAGGTCGTGGGTTCGATTCTCCGCTCAGGCAGTCTGACATATAAGTCCAAAAGAAAACGTGAGTAGGTTTGCATCCGCATTTATTTAGTATATACAGTGAGAGTTTTAATTATGTAACGTTTGTTGGAAGCATTCGTTTGATTGTGGAAGCAGCTTGATTGTTAAAGGTTTGTTCGCTGCAAGGAATGTAATTGTTGGAGCCTAAACAATGGGTACATAAATAAAACTCACAATGTATATATCTACATAATAATATCTGCATAATAAAAGCGGTAAGACAGATCTAGAAGAGGAGGAAGTGACGTAAAGGGTATTGCCGATGTCCTGTAACAATTTATTTTTGCAAGGAAGCAATGAATAATTAATACGGATGCAAACCTATTTAGTATTTACGTTGTCTTTTGGACTTAAATGTTAGACTGTCTGAGTGGGGAATCGGACCCACGACCTTTGAAACCATGTCAGTATGGCTGAGTGGTAGGACTCCGGCCTTTGGTTTCAAAGTAAGTGGGTTCGATTTCCCACTCAGGCAGTCGGACATTTAAGTCCAAAAGGCTACGTAAATAGGTTTACATCCGTATTGATTTAACACTTAACGAGCCCAATTGGCTTTCTGTTCCCATTTTTAGCAATGAATAAGCCCAAGACTTTTCATTCTCTGTACGGTAATAACAAAAAAAGAGGCAAGCGTTCGTCAGGATGAAGGTACTGTCGATGCCCCGTAACAATCGGTAACAAATGAAATGCCTATATAACAAGATCGTTGAAAACGAGACTACCAAGACTACTTTGAAATAAGAATCTGACAATCACTTTAAACTGGCGGAGCACGAGTCTTATCATTGCTACGTCGCAAAATGATTGGCAACAATAAGACCTCTGTGTCCTCCGTGTCTTCTAGGCTCTTGTAGAATATTAAATAAATAAATAAAAACACTCATGACGCCTTGTCGGCGATTGTTAACCAGTGTGCGCAAAAATTGATTGAAGAAACTTAATTCGGTGAAACACGGACATACACATAAGCGATCAAACCGTACCAGTGTTGCAACCCAGCTGTGCATAGCATGGGCTTCCTCAAATTACGTCATATAATTTTATTATACGTTTGAAAATTGAAGTATTTCATCAAGTCAGTATATCCTGATGGTTAGGGCGTCGGTCTACTAATGTAAAAGTTGTGATTTCAAATCCCGTTAATGCTGTGAAAATGGGTAGTTTAAAACGGTTAGGAGGTATAGCTGACACTAGGCAGGTAACCTAAACAATTTCAGTTAGGCTTGATGGAAAGAATAGAACCTCCATCTTTCAGAATATCCTAAGCATGTCCATCTCGGGCTATTAGAGGGCTTTTAATTCGAAAATCACCATACGCTTTTGCCGCTACGCCATTACCGCTTCACCTTTAAATGGGCGTAGGACAGTTCCTATCTGAGATAAACAGATAATTTGGTTAGAATTGTTGGAAAAAATAGATCCTCCACCTTTCAGAAAATTCTAAGCATGTCCACTTTGGGCTATTAGAGGGCTTGCAAGAGCACTTTGAATTCGAAAATCACCATACGCTTTCGCCGCTACGCCTTCACCTTTAAATGGGCGTAGGAAGGTCCATATCTAAGCTGAAAAATTTCGGTTAGAATTGATGGAAGGAATAGATCCCCACCTTTCAGAAAATCTTGATCATGTCCATTTTGGGCTATAGAGGGCTCGCAAGAGCACTTTGAATTCGAAAATCATCATACGCTTTCGCCGCTATGCCATTACCTCTTCATCTTTAAATGGGCGTACGAAGGTCTCTATCTACGCTAAACAATTTTGGTTAGAATTGATGAAAGCTCGCAAGAGCACTTTGAATTCGAAATCACCATACGCTTTCGTTGCTACACCACTACCTCTTCACCTGTAAATGGGCATAGGACAGTCCCTACCTAAGGTAAGCACATTTTGTTAGGATTGATTGAAAGAGTAGATCCCCACCTTTCAGAAAATCCTAAGCATGTCCACTTCGGCATTTAATTATCTTAGCTGAAAGCTTAAGGAGGATTTAAAAAGAATAAAGCCTACTAAAATTGCACAAATATACACTGTGGACCCACAACGTTTCGGGATTCAATTCATCTCGTCGTCAAGTGCCTAAAAAGTGAAGAAAAAATTACACGTCAAAGGTAAGGAACACTATAATAAAAAGTTTAAAAAGTAAAATTTAAAACATAAAGGCGAATGTTTAGCAGCCTGGCCAGAACAGGTAACAAAAACAAGATCTCGACCTCTCACCGGCAAATGCAGGTTCGAAGTGAGGCTGAAAGTGAAATGCCCTACCATTTATACCACTGGGCAGGCGAAATGCAATGTGGGAAAGTGCAAGTTGAAATACGGGCCTATTAATGCGTATTGCTTATGAGATGATCGTGGGTGGTTGGGGCAGGTTAAACTCGCATAATCCGAGTGTTTTCATTACATGGACATATTTCTTTAATGGATTTATTTTCAAGGTATTATTTCCACTTCGGGCTGTTAGAGGGCTCACAATGGCACCTTGAGCAGGAAAATCCCTATAACAACCAATTGGAAAAAAAAAACACCCCTAGGTTAAGCAGTTAATTGGGAACGTTCAAGTATTACATCAACAAGAAGTTATAGGTGGAGGAGGGGTTCACCTCCTGACGACTATCGTGGGGGGCAGGGTTGGTCAGTTGATAATGCAAGCATCAGTCCCCCAGAAAAGCAATTTCAAAGGGTGAAAATACCTAAGAAAAAAGATCCTCTGAAAACTGGTACCAGGGCTGTCCAGGTAAAGGTCATTAATGAAGATCACAAACAACAATAGGCCGAGCATAGATACCCGAGGGACCCCACAATGTATTATTTCACTACTAGACACAGAATTTTCAGTTTTAAATCTCTGAAAAAGGTTCTGAAAAAATTATGTCAGCCAGCAAACAGATTACCATTAATTAATTCCACAGCTGTTAATTTTAAGCAGAAGTTTGCGATGTATCACGAACTCGAAAGCCTTTTTAAAATCAAAATAGATGTTGTCACACGATACACCCACATCAAGTGCAGAGGTCCATGGTCAAGGACCAACAGAAGCTGATGGGCGACATATGTCATGGGGAAAAAGCCTAATTGGCTCTGTCGTATAATAAATGTTTTGCTATTATAACACACACTTTTCTCACAAATGATGGTCTCCATGACCTTACATTCCATATGTCAACAATATTGAGTGATAATTTAATGGATCCGATGAAGAACCCTTCTTAAAAACTGGGATCACCACAGCTGTGCTCCAAACCTTGGGGATATTTCCTTGAAAGAAGGGTAGAGTGAAACGCTTGGCTAGTGGATAGCCAATTTCAATAATGATTTATTTGAGCAGGTTGGTGGAGAAACCATCTGGCCCACATGAAGAACTAGGTTTAAGTCCTTTTACAAACTGAATATAATAATATAATAATATATCAATTTACCACATTCATGTGGATGGCTACCGGAAGGGTGGTGAGCCACTTACACCGGGCCTGGACGAAACACGAGAGGAGGAAGACGTTTAAATAGGCTGTCACAACAACAAAAGGTTTAAATATATATATATATATATATATATATATTTTTTTAAAACCTCTTCAAAAACTTTTCCAAGGATTGAGTCTTCAACATTCTACGGAATCCAGATACGGTGTCCATATTTACTGTTTCTGCGCTAAGTGAGTTCCACACTGGTACAATGCGGACGGAAAAAATTTTTTTTCGACATTCAAGATGTGAGCCCTGAGCCATCAATTTCCATCGGTGGCCCCTGGTTGCATGTGTGTGTGTAGAGACATCGAAAAAGGGCAGGTCGACCGAAATCAAACCTCGAAGGATCCTGTAAACAAGAATAAGATCGAATCTAAGTCTGCGGATCTCCAAAGATTCCAGGCCCGTCATCCTGCGGCGATCCTTGTAGTTATGCTCACTCTTGAATATGCTCCTTGTTGAATAACTCTTGAACAAGGAAAATCCAATCAACAGCACTCATTCTGACAATCCACGAATTGTGGTATGGGCATACACTGGTTTTCATCATCCATGATCCCATTTGCAGCAAAGATCTTCCCCAATGCCTCTGCTTTGCTTAGGTTACCTATGAGGTAAACAATTTCAGGTTTGAAAGGAGGAAGGGAACGTGTCGTTTTAACTTTAGATCTATAGAAAGCAAAGAGGGCTGCTGGTCGTCCAATGCGAATAGCCCTCTTCTCAATACTCTGATACCACAATTCAACACTCTCCGTAGAGATTACATTGATCATTGTACGCCCGAAACGACTTGGTCAGGGGTTGTTCCATAGCTTTACTTTGCACTTACTATTATCTGTAATAGAACGAGGCATCCTTTTAATCCAAGTTACCACCTGCTTTCAAACCGGCTTCCGACACATATCAATGTGGTTATCCAAAATACCCTCAATACATGACCATGCCTGGTCGAGTTTGGGGAACACCGAGAATAGAAGTTCATCCCAACAAACACCCGCAAGTGAAAACCAAAGTATCTCGAAGTCATCTAAGCTTCCCATCCCATAGCCTGAGGGGCTGTCGTGGTCACTACTAAAACGGATTGGTAATCACCGAAGCAATACCTTAGCTTTGAAAGGAATAAAGCAGTTATTTTATGAAATAAAAAGCTTAAGTAGCGATAATCATGCCATTATGCAGATTAGCTTGCTACAAGTTAATTCCAATCGCAAATTTCTAAGTCCTTTGCGATTGACATGATCAGTAGGTATCACAGGGTGTCTTGGTACTAGGACACTGCATCTCGCACACTGACTATTGAGCACACACTCAGAGTTTCATTCTTCATATATTCGAGCAGAGAGTTTCTGGTAGTTCTAATTGGTGGGGCTGCAGGATGTTTATCATTCTTACGCGAAGAGTGGCCACCCATAATTCTGATTACCTACTGCGAGCTACCATTACCAGTGGGTGGTTGATGTACATACGGTTCATGCTAGTAGTGTGCACTCGATCATACGAAATTTGCTTGAGCACTCGTAACATGCGCTCGTACCAGGGAATCTATCACAGGGCCATTCTCTTCTGGAAAATGCCAGGGGCGGGTCAGGTCAGGATCCAACTCAGGAACCTCTGGCGTGTGAGACAGTCGTGGTGGTGGTTGCACCTTGCTCTTATTGTACTATAAAAATGCAAAAGTTCAAAACTAGCCTAGGGGATCGGCCATTATTTATCGCCGGGGGGGGGGGGGGGGGGGAAACACAGGAAATCGTGGGGGCATGAATTTTTTTGGACCCTCTCGAGGGGGCTCATCAATTTGTCAGATCCCGTCAAAAGAGGGGAGGGGGGTCAAAAACACACTGACCAAACTGGAAGAAAGTAATTTTGGAACTCAAAAATGGCACTTTCAACAGTTCTAAAACCGCCTCAGCTTCTGGGGGCAAGCTCCCCCCCCCAGACCCCCCTCATGTGAGTGTTTACATGGTTTTAAAGCTATTAGTACCAATACTGCAAACATAATTTTTGCAAAGAACTTTCTAGAAAAGCCTTGGCACCTGGTTTATTGGCTTCTTTTGTCTTGCAGGTGCTGGCTATGTTACGGATGTGGGCATACAAGCAAACAGTGTGTTCATCATACTTATTTTATGAATCTCGACAAGAGATGGGTATAAGGAACATTTTATAGAACATTTTTAACCCAACATGTCTTTTCGTTAAACTCGAGACACTTTTCCTTACAACTAATGGCTATAATGTCGGTGTGGAGAGCTACTTACTTAATTTGGCTACAGCACCAATCTCGGCTACAGGAAATCATCTACAGAAAGTTTCAATACGTATACGAAAAGTGCATCTTTTTTTTTGGGGGGGGGGGGAGGGGGCGTCACATTATTTTTGGACCTTGATGGGAGGGGGTAGAGATTTTTCAGGGTTTGGAAAGAAGTCATTAACAATACGGCGGTCACATTTTCATTTCCTCCGGCCCTCCTCCTCCTCCCCCGTCATAAATAATGACCGGTCCCTAGCATCAGCAACCTAAAAAGCAGAAATTACTGCTTGCATGGGGCTCCATTGTACAGAATGTTAGATACCCACATTTAGGCCTATTAAAGACATGTCAGTTGATCACTTTAAAATCAAGCTGCTCTCATCCATACAGATTTCTAGGCAGACTTCAATCGGCTGCAGATTTCAAGTGAGCAAGTTGTTAAGTTTTATCGTACATTTTTACACTCCCTGAGTTTGAAAAGCTTGACAAAAGTGATATTATCCTACTTGTACAATCGACTGAGGGAAAGTTAAGTTGCATACGGTCAACAAACAACTGAGAAATACGGACCCACCTAAATGACTTATCATCGGTTATATAAATTTGAAGAATATTCTGAATAGATCCGCTCGATCACACTAGGAAATCGGGAAGATTTTAAATATGTGTGCGGAAAAAAATTGAAATTTGTTGATCCACATGGATCATTATTGGTCCGTATAAAATCTTCATGTTAGATACTCACCTGTATTATGTACAGGGAGTTACAGAGTCACGAAATTAAGCTGCGATTCTCCTTCAAAGGTGCATTTATATTTTTGCCGCCTAGGGGCTACATAGATTTTGCCCTCCCCCACCCCCCCCCCCCCAAAAAAAAATTTGGCACCGGCTTTTATTTTAAGGAAATAATTAATTTACAGAACAACTTGTTCAGGAACAATTATTCAGGTTACGATTTAAAAAAAAAAAAGTCGAGTTTTTAATAGGTTTCTAGCAATCCTTGGATTTTGATTCGTGATCAGTTAAGGGAATAACTTGACACTGACAGGTTCCCCCCCCCCCCCTCCGTGTAAATCCAGTACTTCTCCACCATACAGAACTCCAGTTTTTTGCATGCATAAACGCCAACGTCCATCTTCTTTACTTGTTATAAACTTCGTAAAAACGTTACAAGTTAAAATAATTTAATTATCACCAATCGCCATTTTCAGGGGACTTCCTGTCATTGCTGACAACTGTGATCTAAACAGCAGTTTTCAGAATTAAACTTCTATTACTGAAGATGATGGTGCTTCTTTTGCTAGATTAAATTTATATAACTCTAGAAGCATTGATCTCAGTGTGCCTAGCCTATCCTAAAAAAAATTCAAATTAATGAAATAAATAAATAAAACAAACGAAATATCTCTTAATTGGAATCGTGTCATTCCACGAATGCTGACTAGTCTGTAAATATTGGATTTTTTTCGGGATCGTCGGTAAAGTTCAGCAAGTACATTACAACTGAAACGGTTTGTTGACATTTTTACTATATTATTTACATTGTAATTGATCAATAAATTACGAAAAATTAATTTTTGTGTGTGATAAATCTTACCAACGGGTAGGCATTACTTGTTAGCTAGATCTTGCCAGGTCGCCAACTCATCCTGTATCTTAGGAGGCTAGGCCTGCTGTAGTAATTTATACTCCCTTTAAGGGGTGGCACGATAATCGATAATTCGAAAATATCGCGATAAAATTCTTGTCGATTATCGTATCGCACTTTTTCTGATTTATCGAATTATCGTGCTAACCCCGAAGCTTAAATTATCATATCTCGGAAACTGTAATAGATAGAAATAAGCGGTTTGTGGTGCTGCGTGCGGAATTACAAGAGCTATCCAACCATGTGTGCAATACGGTTGCTAGCCACTTTAAATGATTGGGGAGTTAGTTTAATGCCGATAATATTTATGCATTAAGTAGCAGCGCAACTGCTGAATTGTTTCTACATTGTGAGGAAATAATGGACAATAGCACGTGCATTTTCATGTCTATTAGCCAAATAGCGAGTGCCACACAATTCACATTCATGAAGGTTGCACTGTTGGCTTCAGCCAGGTTTTTTTTTTTTAATTAGCAAAATAAAAATGCTTATTCCATAGCCTCAAAACTTATTTTATCAAGAAATTATCGATTATCGCGATAATGAAAAAAATTTGATCGGGGTAAAAAATTTTTGTATCGTGCCATCCCTACTCTCTTAATTACTTTACTTAGCAGATTTTGCCAGCCAGTGCCTGATTTTTTGCAGTCGACGCCGACTATAAATGACAACAATAAATAACAGTAAGAATTAATCACAAATCAAATTATATCTAATATTTTCCACCCACATGAAAGAAAATGCTCTAATTGTGTGTATCGTGCTATTTGTGGAGTAAGACGCCATTCCATACCCAGTTGCCACAACAACCAGAAACATTTGGTTGCCATGACGGCCGCGTGCCCCTCCCCCCTGTCCGTCAAATAATTGGGCACGCCCACAGAGGAGGGGCGACAGGGGACGCGCGCGTGCGACATGACGGATGATGGCAGCCAATAGGAAGCAAGCGCGCGCACAAGCGAAGCCATCGAAGGCTGCTTCTGGCAAACGAGTACCGTTTTATTTCCAAGTCTGCAGTGCATTAATTTTTATTCCCTTTTGCTTTTTGGCGCAGATTTCACAAGTCGTTGACGAATAGAAGCGACAATAATGGCAATCTGTTGACAAGAAATTTCTTAGGCCCCAAAAGGAAAGCTCAAATCAGCCTTTTTTTAAAACTATTATTAGAGGCCGGTCATTATTTATCGGGAGTAAGGGGGGGGGGGGAGTCGTCGTGTATTTTTGGACCTTTTTCGAGGGGATCATACATTTTTTAGCTACATCGTGGGGGCGGGGGTGGACCACAAAAAACACTGACCAACTTGGAAGAAAAAGTAATTTTTGAACCTCGCTTTCACGTTACACTTTTTTTTAAACATAAACTTCGAGCGGTCAAAATTTCTAAAAACACCGTGTGTCCTAGGGACCCCTCCTCGCCATTTAAGGTTTCACAAGATTTTGACGTTATTTCTAGTGCCATCCAGTGAATAGTTCTTTAAAACCACTCTCTAAAAATGTTTTTTACACCATGGGGTATTTTTCATGTTGCACGTGTTGATGCTGTGAAGGTATGGACATGCTGACTCGAACTGCCCTAGTGAGTGCCAATATGCATCCACATCCTTTAATCAAAAATTATTGTACCGTCATGACGGAATGAATCTCGGTCCAGAGGTGGTTTCAATAACACTTCTTTGAATGTTTTCAAAAACATACTGTAAGTCATAACTCGTGTTCCACACAATTTGGATCCTGTCGATGCGAAATGCTAAAATTAGTCGGAGGAAATCAGCGGCAGTTATCTTGAAAAGGCATATACAAAAACTTACTTTTTTAGGTGGGGGAGGAAAGGGGTCAGAATATTTTTGGGGGAGGGGGCAGTCGTTTGTTTTCAGGGTCATGGGAATGGGGAAGTCATTGAAAATTTGGAGATCATATTTTCCTCCACCCCCAACATAAATAATGGCCGGTCTTTCATGGGAATGCTTCACACCATACCATGCTAATAGGCTAAAATGAGTGTGCACATTTTTTTTAGGGGCGGGGGGCGGGGTTGGGGGACTAACTATCCAGCCTTTCGAGTTGTGAGTACTTTTTTAGAATTTGTATTTAGTAGGATATCATCTACGGGTCTTCTGTCAAACTACACCGCCAATAAAAAAGTGGTAGGTATCTGTTAGCAATCGTTTAATAAATACACATATTTCATAAATTTATTATCGAATTGTTTCAACATTGTAATATCCTGCCGTACTGTTTCACGCAAAATTGACGAATGTGACGTTAACAGGGACAAAAAGTTGAAATAACTGAATCGAATTTCACGATCTCAAGAAATGGTTTTACCGGGCTTTCTGGTAACAAATGCTGTACCAATAGAAATTTGTTGGAAGCCCAGACTTTTGCATGGCAGTGATTAAAGATCAATTCACAGTAAATCTTCCAATTAAATCATCAACCTTACGTACTTATGTTGATTTTTTTTAACGCAAAATCATGGATCTGTTATGAAGGTTTTGAGGTCTATCGAGTTAGCTTCTCTGTATTGTTGTCTATTGTTGTGTTTTTTTTATTTCGTCTTCTGTTTTTGATGTCTGGCATCGAACAGCACAGTTAACACGCAGACTGGAAATATATTAAAAAAACAACAACTAAAAATCCCGTTAGAATCGTCTACGGAACCACGTTGACCAAAAATTAGAAAACTGCTTTCTTTCGTCTACATTCAGAGGTTTCCCCCCCCCCCCCCCGTTTGTTAATGTTACGAAGCTAATCAGGGCACGAACATCCTTGCAACATTTTAAAAAGCATTAAAACAAATTTCCTAAATTTATTTGGAGTTTCTACTGCCTATTAAATCGTCAACAATTGGTTTTACTACCCTTTAATCAAGGCTAGTGACTTGAGTAGAAGTTAGCACTATCACTTCCTCAAAGGTCGTGGGTTCGATTCCCCACTCAGGCAGTCGACCATATAGGCTAAGTCTAAAATGCAACGTAAATTGGTTTGCGTCTGTATTTATCACTTCCTCTGATGAGCAGTAATGAATAGTTGCCCTGAAAAACTGTACAAATGTAGCCTCATGTCGGCTATTTACCAAATGTCAGCCTTTAACTAGTAAGACTTTAGCTTACTACTTCTCATTTGCCAGAAGACTGTTACGTGGCAGCCATTTTGGAAGTTTGTGGGAGGTGGCAGAAGTAGATGCAGTAATAGAGATTGTTAAATAGCAGTAAGATCCATTTATAACTTTGCGGTTATGGTGTCCTGAACCCCAAACCAATAAAAAGTATAAGTGTAATTAAAGTTTTAGGTAAATCTATACCTTCAGTACCCATAGCAAAACTTCTTTTAATGCGAATAGCTAGTAATGAAGCAAACACCAACAAGAAAATGTTAAGCTGTGTCCCTAATCGTGACTTTTGTGTCGTCAGCTGGCAAAACTCTCTCCGTCAGACGAAGTTTCAACCCTTTACGTCACATTGTTATTTTCTACGATGTCTGAAAACATTCGAACTCTCTAAGCGGATAAGACAAAAGTGTCTACCGATTACTCCTTGCTTCTGGAAAGGACTGATGGTGATGATGTCATTGTATCTGATAGGTGACACACATGCGTGTGCCTAAATTTCCTTGAATAACACTGGTTAGCCTAAAATGTTTGTGTGAAAATAATGTTACATTGTACATGTTATGATTATTGTTCAAAGCTAACAGTAAAACTAGCAAAACGACCAATGACTTCGAACACAGGAGATGGGAATGACCGTGACAACAGAAGACGGGGAAAGACCATGAAGACAGAAGATGGGTAAGATGGGAAATGACCGTGAATACAGCAGATTTGGAAATGACTGTGAAGACAGAAGATGGGGAAAGACCGTGAAGACAAAACACAGGGAAAGACCAGGAAGACAGAAGAGGATGGGGAAATCACCGTGAAGACAGAAGATGAGGAAAAACTGTGAAGACACAAGATGGGGAAACACCGTAAAGACAGAAGACAGGGAAAGACCGTGAAGACAGAAGATGGGGAAAGACCATGAAGACAGAATATCGGGAATGACCATGAAGGCATGTAGGCATAAGATGGAGAATGACCGTGAAGGCAGAAGATGGGGAATGACCGTGAAGAGAGAAGATGGGGAATGACCATGAAGGCAGACGATATAACCATGAAGACAGTAGATGGGGAAATGACCGTGAAGACAGTAGAATGGGAAAGACCAGGAAGACAGGAGATGGAGAAATGACCATGAAAACAGAAGATGAGGAAAAACTGTGAAGACACAAGACGGGGAAACACGGTAAAGATAGACGATGGGGAAAGACCGTGAAGACAGAAGACGGGGAAAGCACGTGAAGACAGAAGCTCGGGAATGACCGTGAAAGCAGTAGATGGGGAATGATCGTGAAGACAGACGATGGGGAATGACCATGAAGGCAGAAGATATAACCGTGAAGACAGAAGATGGGGAATGACCACGAAGACAGAAGATGGGGAATGACCGTGAAG
>JAHWFP010228410.1:48092-72118 GCA_023313725.1 Lithobius niger
GAATGACCGTGAAGGCAGAAGACATAACCATGAAGACAGAAGATGGGGAAATGACCGTGAAGACAGAAGACTGGGAAAGACCATAAAGACAGAAGATGGAGAAATTACCGTGCAGACAGAAGATGGGGAAAGACCGTGAAGATCGATAGACTATGGGGAAACACCATGAAGACAGAAGATTTGTAAATGATCGTGAAGACAGAAAATGGGGCACAGGAGTGAAAATCAGGGTCGAAAATATGGTGTGGGGGGGGGGAGCGTGTTAGGGATGTAAAACTACTCCCACCGTTTGCGGATCTCACAACTCCTCCCCCCCCCCACCCAACCAATCGCTTTATTCGGTGAAATAAACCTTACTTGGAAAATGGAAGGTTGGACAAAGGTACAAATGCAACAAAATGCACAGAAAAATAAACGGGCCCTCAAACCTTTGGAAAAAATATGGGGTTTCCCGTGGAGGAATTCCCCCCTGTCGTCCTTTCCCTTTACTGCATCCCGCCTCCAGGGTTACATTTCTCTCCTACCTGGGTATTGTCTAACGATTTAATTGATTTAATTGAAAAGCCATTGTAGTAGGGACCGGGGCAAAGTGGATATAGTTGTTTAAGTGCCTGCTGTGGCAGAACTATAAGACTTAACAAAACAATGAAAACTGGTAACGATTTAAGAAACATTTGTTTTTCAGGAAAAAAATTGACCAATAGCATTGTTACAGTATTAATAGTTTTAAAATTCAATTTTGTAAAATGTTGCATTTATCCACTTTACCCCGGGTACCTGGGCAAAGTAGATACCTACCTGGGGCAAAGTGGATATGTATTAAAAACAATGTTTATAGCTCATCAAAGAATGAAAATCGTGCCACAAAAGTTTTTAGCCTCTTGAATAGCTACTTTCAGTCCATTATCCGTTAGCTTTCTTTACATAATTACGCACCATTATAAAACAGAACGCAACCAAATTCCGCAGAGAGAAAAGACTCTTTCCTTGCATGACTTACTGAATAACCTTGACTGAAAGCACTAACAATATGTATCCACTTTGCCCCACTGTGCACCTTCATCCTGTTTTACTTTGTATTTAAACTATACTTAAATTTTCAAACTAAATTATGGTACTACGTTATTCTGCAAGAATTCTTCTTCAAAATGACACCATAATTATCTTTTGGTGACACATAGTTTCGAAGATATCACACGCTTCCCTCGTTGACGATTTTTTTCCAACCTGCATTGAAAGCTGAAAGACGTGCCACACACTAATTCCTGTTGTGTCAAAATACAAAACTAACGTGACGGCACTAATAAGGTAGTGCTGCAGCTAAAAAAAAAATCAACAGCGCTCTAGCAGCGGTTGTTTTCTTGTAATACCCATTATCCACTTTGCCCCGCATATCCACTTTGCCCCGGATTCCCCCAGATTCAAATTCAGATTTAATCAGCGTCTAGAGACCTACTCTACTAAACTTAAACTAAACTTAAACTTGATCCAGACAACCAAATAAACATTTCAGAAAACCAAAAACGATGCACCCTGTACACACATGTCTTAACGACCTCCTATTCAAAACATCGGGTCAGTCGACAAAAGCATAGCACCTGCCTCAGAACAGCAGTGCCAGAAATGTCCGGGAGAACTCCAAGAACAAATGTAGTCTGTAAAAATCTCATATCACAACAATGGGAGGCCCATGATTGTTGTTTCTCCGAGTTTATTGTATACATCCGTGCCTGTCATTACTGTTAACCTTTCCTTCGTTTTCTTACACTTTTAGGCCCGGTGGACACATGCGTTTTTTTAACGTGCGTTGATGCTGCGTTGCCGCAGCCAATCACTCAATGCACACGTGCGTTTTTTTAACGTGCGGTGACGCTGCATTGACGTTATAGCAATTAATGCACACATGACTGTGAACCGCCAGTACGCATTCGGCCGCAACCCGTTTTGCTATCCCCGTGTACAAAAAGTTGTATTTTGAAACCAATGAGACGATGTTGCCTTTTCCGCCTACCTCGTGTACAAAAAATATATATTCAAACCAATGCGACGGTATTTGGTACATTCATTTACTGATTTGAAACGCACCAGGAGGAATATATTATACATCCTTTGCAGATTAACTAAAAAATTCGGATAAGTTCTTTAATTACTTCCCAATGAGTCTTCAATCATTTCTGCAGCAAAATTTCATATTTCAGGGTAGTTCTTTACTCCCCCAATAAACAATTCCATGTCTATATATTTCTTCGAAATTGGACACCATTTTCGGTAACACTTTTGCGATAAACGACGGATGTTTGCACCGCTCAAGTCACACAAGTACTGAGAGACGTTTTTTTTTAACGCTGCGTTACCGCTGCGTTGACGGTGGGAAGTGCGGTGCAAAACGAACGCACGAGCGACCTGCGGTAACGCAACGTCGACGCAGGTATGTTTGCAGTACCCAACAGATATCACGTAAACCAAATCGCAAATGCGATAACGCAGCGTCAATGGGCGTTAAAAAAAACGCATGTGTACACCGGTACTTATTTATGGTTAGCAGCAGTTGTTAACTGGTGAACTAGTTTTTGGTTTCTGATTAAAATTAAATTTTGTCATATGTAATAATGTGACTCGCTCTTTTTTCCGGTTTTCACAACTGATAGTAAAGTTGTTGGCGCAGAACCGCCATTATAGGTTACTGCTTTAGGCCTAATGCCTTTTTTACGATTTTTCATCCTTTTTCTACATTTCACGGTTAAACGATTGTGAAGGAAGATGAGACTAAAGGATTAGACTGACGGATCAAATGATTCTACACGGGTTTTAGCTTATATTCTCGAGTTTCCACTCAATTATCGCCAAGGGCGGATCCAGAACTAAGTGTTGGAGGGGGGTAGCAGCCCCCTCCGCTCCTCTCTTGACTCTGCTCTTGATTATCTCATTTCAGGACAATAACCAAAAGAGTAATGAGTCACGTTGTGTTTTTATACGAGATCACCTTCCCTGTAATGTTTATGAAGATGTCACTACAAACTTGTGCCCATGAATAAACGAAAAGATGCGGCCCAACCACTTCTCCACGTCAATTCATTGCCAAGCTTCTACAGCAGAAGGAGCAACCGTTTCCTTCGTCCTAGACAAGCTACGATCACCTAAAGGCCGTAGGGAATGGAACCTACACTCTTACAACCACAAACCCCTTTAATTCCAGTCGAAGTTTTCAGACCTACACCCTTCCCCCCACCCACCCGAGATTTTGTCTTCCACACACCACTGGTGAAAATGTACACTTGGGAACTATGACCGAAATGAACATACCTGAGATGTTATAAAAGGATGTGTTGGATTCTTTCAAAATAATAAAAAGTCGGGACCTTACGATTCCTGAGCCATTTAACTGCTGTAAAATAGCGGAGCTTTATTCAATTGAATGTAGTGTTAGCTCTCTCTCTCTCTCTCTCTTTGAAAGGTGGATTTGCATTCCATCTAACACGACTATAGTCTACTAACTGTTCTAAGTAGGGGATGATCTACACCGTTTGAAGATGCCCTAGCTAGCAGACAAACGATTGTTGGTATAATTAGTTTGGATTTTTTAGGATTCTCATTAAAATGATGTTATAAACACTGGAGAGGGACAGCAGAAAAAGGGCATGTGAAATACCGGCCTTTAACAAACATTGCCGAGGGGGGGGGGAAGGGGGGCGGAAGCGGGTACAGGAGGGGGAGAGGGGGGAATGCCCCCCCCCCCTTCGTGAAAAAAATGCCTTTTTTTTTGGCCCTTTTGAAAAAAAATATGCCATGTTTTGGTTTTCTGAGCCGATAAACACTGGTGCTGCAGCCAGAGAAAGGGCTTAGAGACCTAAAAAGGGCAAAAAGAAGGCAAAAAAGGGGCACAAATAAGGATAAATGGGGAAAAAAGAGAGACAAGCTTAAAAAGGGCAAAAAAAAAAATGACTGACGAACAAAAGAAAGGTCCCCAGAAAAAAAAACCTCAGCATGCCCTTTTACAAAAGTTGCCCTTGCCCTCTCGGTGGTCTGGGCCCTCACGCTATTGGGGTGGAGCATTAGTACATTTTTATATTATCAAAGAAAAAGCGCACTAAAAATTTTCATTTCGGACTAAATGACCACGTTAGTGAACATAAGAAAGGCTTACTTACTCTGGCACTTGCTTCCCACTGCCAGCGTGGCGCACACCCATTCGTCGAGCGAGCCGCACGCTCCAGCGCTTCCTTCCCAGGAACGCGCTCCTATTTCCTCCCCCGCATGCACCCTCTCGAGTCTGGGAAATTATTTTAATCGAGTTCGCGGTAAAATTTAGAATCTTATTAACTCCAATTTGGTGGCGCATTAGAGAGACTTTATTTTCCATATTAGTGATGACTGGGGAAACGCGTGTGTAACAATTAGAGCGGTAATTGGACGTCGTCGTCGAGGAAAATGAAGAAAATGAAAACAATAATCTTGTAAATTAAAAGAGAATCGCCAACGCCAGGGTCATCGACGTGGGATGCCTTCACGCGCTAAAAACAATGGCACAAAACCTTAATTATAACAATTAGGTTGGTACATGCACGTCAGGGCAAAATGTTGTTTTTCGGGATAAGAAACAAACGAGGGCCCAGTGAAAAGGGCGCCTTTCACGGACGCATAGGCTAAATACCGACTAATTATTTACTTCTCAGACAGTTGTTTGTTTGCTGCACGTAATTCAACCCTTCACCAACTTTTGAAATGCGTCAACAGTTTTGGGAATGGGAATTTGTAGGTCAAAGGGAATGGTCTCGAATCTTTTTTTGTTCTACCCCGTTGAAGAATAAGAGCAATTTTTTGCGTGGATTGTTACAACCAGTTAGGGTGGAAACTCTTAGGCTACATTTGAACTCCAACCCCAAGAAAATGTGAAATCATTTCCTAGGAAATCTGCCTCAAAATGTAGTACGCCCGGAAAGTGTTTTCTAGATTAGGAAATAAAAAAAAAAAATAACTGTTAAAGTGTTTAGCTTCATGAAGAAAGGAAAATTGACCTAGCTTCCAAACACTCGAAGTGGTTCCCGGCTAAGTGGTTTTGAGTTAGTGGTTTTAATATTTAATTTTTAATAATAATAAGTAAACGTGTTATTCAACAGAGATTGAAAAGATTGAATGAGGGACTTAACAATTTTATTTTCAGCTGGTTTCATCGTCCTTGGTTCAAAGCTTTCAAAGAATATCGGCAATACAATGCCTAAAAATATGCGTTAAAATATACGGCTAATATTCGGTAAGACTTTATTACGAACTTATATTTCATTGAGATAACGAGATTGGCACTCACGACAATGATCACTGCACACAGGCTCTCCACTGTCCCGAAACATCTTGCCAAGAGCCGGAAAAATGGCTCAGACGACATGGGCATCAGCATTGTACTATCTGGGGATTGTTGGTTCGACTCCCGGTCACGAAAAGGAAAGACAAGAAGACGACAGACTGTTAAGATCATAGATTAAATAGACTTACAGAGTCGGTAAGTCTTTGATATGGATGTTATGACTAGTTCTATTATGAACAAGAATTGTTTACGGAAACATCGCGCAACTGGGGGAATTTTTTCACCGGAACAACAGTGATGGGCAGTAGTTGACTACATGTAAGTTATAACTGCTATTAAACTATTTGCAAAGTTGTTAAGCAGTAACTGCAATTACTAATAAAATTATAGATGATAATTACAAGTTAAATCACTTATTTTGTAATAACTACTTGCCATTTAACTACTTTATTTTTTTCATTTTCTTAGGTCAAGCGGTAATTTTGTAGAATGTAATAAATTAAAGTGCATTTTTATTATTTTTATTGGGAAAAATGAAATACAATATAGGCTACTGAAATTGTTCAACTCTTGAGAAACGTATACAGCAACGGACCATCCAATTCATTATTGAAATTGAGTACCTTGAGTGACCATGACCCTCTCCAGTGCGTGTGAGACGTGATTTAAATTCCGTGAGTGACTATCATGCCTATTTCATCGGCGTTCACGTGGGAGTAGGTGTATGTTGAACTAGATCATTTTCGTTCGGGCATTCTTAATCCACTTACTTTTTGTTAGTCATTTGGTTCTTAACTTAGTTTAAATTAAATTAAATTAAATTAAGCATTTAAATTTTAATGTTTTAATACACCCACCTAATTACAAAAAAAGTAGCAGGCATGAGAGAGGCCTTGAACAAAAAAAGCTGAGCCCCCCCCCCCCCGAAAAAAAAAGAATATATGATGCATTTATCCATCTTTCGTATTAATAATGGATGAAAGCTGAACATTTTGAGGTTGCTTTTAAGATTCACCTAAATTTAAATGCAAGGCCTGCCATAAGTTCAAAACTAAGTCAGAAGTACCAAAAAAATAAAAAACTGGAAACTTACTGAAAACTTACTGGAAACTTACTGAAACTTACTGATGCTCAGCACACAAAAAACTGAAACCAGCTAATTGGCTGAAATTTCTCATGCCTAAGTAGTTAAAAAAAGCAGTTACAACCGCTAACTATCACACAAGAACTATAAATGAAGTTGCAAAGTTTCATTTAAAAGCAGTTAGTTAGTGGTTCATACAGAACTTAGGGCTCTTTGCTGAACAAACCTATTATTAGTATAGTTGCAACTATATATCTTTACACTGCCGTTAGTAACTGTAGTACAGCATAATTACTTTTTTTACTAGCCTACTTCCTGCCCAAACAATACATCGACCAATATTATAAGGAACTAAAAAAAATCCGGACCGTATGTGACCACACCTCTGTGATTCAATCTGTGGGTTTATATGGACATCTAGGAAAGTTCCATTCTAGGCATCGGTTTAATTTTAATTTTTAATTCACTTGCTACGATTTAAAATATGGAGAGCCACGTGATAGGTCAAACACAAGAGTACATAATCAGTACTTCGCTTTGTAACTTTTCTCAATTTTCATGAAAAATTTATCCACTTCTCCTTAGTCAGTGGCAAAGAGACGACCTCTTGTTTCAATGGTGCGTTCTTGGTGCGCGTGGCGAGTTCACGCTCGTGCTCTCGCGTACTGGCCATCCATCAGAGATAGGGGTGCGGCATTAGGGAGCAAGGAGGTGGGAGGGGGGGGGAGGCGGGTGTTCGCCGCCAATTTTATCCTCGCGCGCCGCCAGATTATTCCATTATCGGGGCCAGTGAAGCGTGACTCGAAGGGTGTCTTGGGAAACGGGCGGAGGACCAAACCCACGCTGCGGTAAAGGGGCGGCCTTTCTCACCCACCCACGCCACAAGCAAGGATTTAAGCGGGCGACGACGGAAAAGAGGCAGTCCTTGATTGTGTTAGATGCAAATCTCGGTCACAAATTCGTTTGCTATACAGCATTTCAGGCTGTTTTGTCTGAGGTCCCGTGATTTAATGTTATCGGATTATTTTGTTTGATGAAATTTCCATGCATGAACTGTAATGGGAAACACCACAACCAGTTTAGCATATATCTTCATGTGACGTGTGGGCGCCTGGGCTCAATTAAGAGGACAACTTGTCCACTAAATTCACAATAAAGTCAGGGTTTTTCTCTTAAGGAGTCTAGATGTCGGTCGATGTCTTATCTGGTTAAGTAACTCGGCTTAAACGCGGTGGATGTCTGATCTAGTTAAGTAATTCGGCTTAAACGCGTTGGATATTTGGTTAAGTAACACGGCTTAAATGCGTTGGATGTCTTTATGCGTTGGAAGTCTTATCTGGTTAAGTAACTCTGATGAAATGCTTGAAGCAAGTTGCTTTGGTTTGGCTTATTTACTGGGAAGAGAACCCGTTCAAAATCTCTGCCAGATTATAATATTATGAGGTACGGTGTGTGACTACCCAGATCTTTCAACAGCCATTGTTGTTAGAGATTGAAGCTCTGGGGTAAGGTGACGTGGTTAAGACGAGTATCTCATCTGTCACAGGACCCGGCTTCGAGCCTGACTTTAGCTATAGCGTGTTCCACATTATGTTTGCAGAAAACTGATTGTATGACGACATGTTTCCTTCAACTAAGAGTTCAAAAACACGTAAATATCTGACTCGTAGACACTAACAGTAACTGTGTAGAGTCTGCAAGTGTGACATCTACATGTTTTTGTACCCATAGTGCGAGGAAACGTGGCATCACACCGTCAGTTTCCTACAAACATAATGTGGAACAAACTATACCCCTGGCATTTTCCGGAACAGAAGGGCCGTGTGATGCGTCGTGCTCGTGTCACCTGTGGCATGTGCAAGATCCGATTGGAAATGCCTTGCAAAACTGTCCCTTCACCTACGACTTCGGCTGGGAGTGTGTCAAAGCTGTGAAGCCTATTCACCTCTTTCAGGAGCTGTAGTACATAATTCTATTCTGGACTATCATTCGTCCTGCCGTGACAGAGGTATCGCGGTTGGAATCTAACCAACCACGCCCTTAACCTTATTTATTTTCTTTTACTTTAAAATATCGTTAATGTTCGAATTTGAGCCCATTCACCTACACAACCACTTGATGCTTTAGCAGATTTAAATGCTTCAAGAAAATACCTTGATGACCGTGTCTTTTCTATAAAACACGGTTTCCTTCGTCTCTCAATATTTCGCTTTTATCATGAAAATCTCACGTTTGTAAAATACTGTTGAATAAATACAGATGCAAACCTATTTACGTTGCCTTTTGGACTTATATGTCAGACTGCTTGAGCGGGGAATCGAACCCAGGACCTTTGAAACGAAAGGCCGAGGTCCTACCTCTGAGCCATACTGACACGGCCTGGTGGCCATGCTGATGGCTATGTCAGTATGGCACAGCGGTATAGGACCCCGGCTTTTGGTTTCAAAGGTCCTGGGTTCGATTCCACGCTCAGGCAGTCTGACATATAAGTCCAAAAGGCAACGTAAATAGGTTTGTATCTGTATTTATTTAACTTTTTGAGCCTCGGATGTCCGTCTTTAATACTGTTGAATCATGCAATCCATATAACAGAGAACATATAATCCATATACAGACAACATATTCGTACGTCTCCGAACAGAACACGGCCTCCGTCAACAGCCAACAGTCAGTCAACATTGGTCATCACTGGTAGCTGGAGGTTTGCGAATCTGGTCGAACCCCTGAAAAGGGGACGTTGGCAAAGTTCCCGCCAGGACTGCCGGCCAGGGTAACGTGAGAGGCTACCATGCTCCTTCAGCGGCTATGGGAATTATTCTGGAAAACTCTAGACAAATCTTTCGTCCCCGACGTTGATCGGAGGTTCCCCGGTTTGGTTGGTTCCTCCGGGTTGGTTCCGCCCTTTATCAGATATTTCTTCTTCTCAAAAAAGTCTGGTAATGTTCAAAATTGAGCCGGTTCAGCTACACGAGCATTAAATTGCTTCAGCTGACTTTAGGTTCAAAAGAAATCAATTTAAATAAAACAAAAAAAAAAGGTAAGATTGGCTAATGTAACTGCTTAAATTCACTAAATACATAAGAAGATATGACCAGGAGCGAGAATGAGGCATGAAAGAGATTCTCCTACAAAATTCTGCCCTTTGTTCCAGTGTTCGTACTGAGTTTTGACCCCACACTGTCAGTTTTTACTTTTGCGGAAACGTACGTAAAAAATTATGTTGGGCAGGATTTTACCTAATAAATATGTGTGTAAAACATTACTTGTGCTTTACACTAACAGCCCAAGCATGAGTCAATTCTCAAGAACTAACGCAGTGGCGGATCTAGACTGGTGGGCGTGGTGGGTTATCGCATTATCAGAGGGGCGCCTAGCCAACCGCCAGTATAGCCACGGGGGGGGGGGGGCGCCAGAACGTCTAAAATTGAAGTGTGTGGGTGAAGTTACACCCCAACCCAACACTGGATCCGCCACTGAACTAGCGTTTAAACGTACTTATAACGAGGAAGCCATTCTGTTTCTCGAGCCAAGGCCGACTGGAGAAGAAATTGCTTTTCTTGCCTCCCGACTCTACGGCAGTTCTCGCGCGTGTCAGGAAGTTAAACCTCTTAGTTGTGCTTTAATAAATTAAGATTTTAGCGATGTTAAATTAACTGGCGTGGAGCCAAGGGCTGAAATCTGCTGCTCCTCTCCCAGACGGCCTTGAATAAACGATGGAATACAAAGAGAGCGTTACAACATGGATGGCATTTATTTTCTCCTTATATGACGGATATGGTAGTAAGGGTACGCCAACACAATGGTAGAGAAGCAATATACAAGGACAGTCATAAAAGTGACATACCCACCCACCACAAGAACAGATGACTGCGTGTGGAACGGGGCCCGGACACATACGCAAATCCAACTTTAAAAAATATTGAGGAACGATATATCCAACAATCAGAAATCATGATTACATGCGAGAAATCATTTAACAAATATATGCATAACAATATAAAACAAAAAAGAAGAAAAAAAATAATTATAATAAAGAAATAAATAAAATAAGTTCGTTGCAAACGCAACCGGAATGGCAAGGACCTGGTGGTCACTAACTGCCATCCGAAGTTAAAACAAAAAATTAAAAATTACAGAAGTTTAGGACTTCAAGAGTTTAAAACGAAGACAATGGCCTTTAAGTAAAATTGCAAGTAATAAGAGGAAAAAAATACATGAGTAATCCAAAACAAACATTTATTGCCGAAATAAACGAAGAATGCAAAATGAAACAAAATATTTAAACTTAGAAAAAGTGAACTCACAATATCGAACAAATTTGCTAGGTTAGATGGGTTTAGATCAAGTCCCCACGTGAACAAATGTTTCTTAACATGACATTCAAACGTTTCATTTCTGTGGGCAAGGAATTAGAAAGCTTACTACCCAGACAGTAACTGCATTTGTTACTTTAGGTTGAACAACGTATAAACAGGAATCGTTCTCAGTATGGTAAGCAGTGACTTGACGAGTTGAGAAGTGAGCACCGTTTTTACGAAAATGAATTAAAGTTCTGTAGACATACAGTTGGCGGACTGGCAAATATTTAGCTGTTGAAAGATTGGAAAAGAATGGTCACGTCGTTTCTTGAATATAATCGTCTTAATAATACACTTTTCCAGTTTAATAACAACATCAACTGCATTCACGTAAGTGTCTCCCCATCATAATACTGGGTACTGCAAAAACACATTGGGCCATGGCAAAATAAAATATTTTCAATGAAGACCTACAGTGTCTTCTTTACACATGCCCCAAGTTCCCACGTGAGCTTCCCTGAGACAAATGAATGAGATCAGGTGGAGTGGGGGGGAAAGAACAGGTAGGTGATCCTGGCTTTGTACCCACGTGTGAAAACGCCCACGACAAACGGTTACCCTTTGATGCTGCCGTCCCCTTCCACACATGTCCATCTGACCCCTTCGCATGACCTCTATATTATTCCTTGGCTTAACAAACAAAACAAAAACAAACAAAAAAACAGTAGCTTTCCATTCGATTTCCGGAAAATTGCTCGCCGAAAAGTGCTCATCCCCGGAAAATAAATCACGGACAATTGCTCGCGGGACAAATTACTAGCCAGAAAATAGACCGTGTGGTTAATTGCTCACCACACATTTTTTTTTTGTTCAAGTGCACATTGAAAACCGTAATGATATTTCCTACATAAATCCGTTAAGTGCAGTCAAGTACAGGATGGGTTACAGTTCATTGAAAAGAAAATTGACATCCCCCTCCCACTTTTTTTTTAAAAATAAAAAATAAAAAAAATAAAAAAATAAAAATAAAAAAGCATTTTTATCAAGACATACCACCGTCTCGTGTCTCTTAAAATATAAAATTGTACGATACCTCCCAAGTAATCTACCAGTTCTCTTTCCTGTAGTCAGTAACGATACGTTCAATGCGTTTCGCATAGTCTCGGTACTTTCGCCTGCGCAGAGCTGGCTCATTCCCAGGAAATTCAGCAATGCACTGCTCAATTTTTCCTTCATTGGTACTCTGCCCTTTAGAGCCTTCAGAAAGTTCCATATCGTCGGATGGTAGACTACAATCAATTCTGCAAATGAACGATGCCAGCCTTCACACGAATTGTTGGTTTTAGAGAGATCATCCTGAACTGATCATAGTAATTCCACAGGCTATGAGGAAAGTGTGGCGGTCAACGACGACGGCGATTGGGACTTCCGATCCACACGTCCTCAAGAAATCCAAAACAGGTTGCATGTTTGCAGGAAATATTTTAACTTAAAAAAAAAAATGCGCTTTTATCATTTCACTAAATAAAAAAAAAAGTGTGGATAGCAATTAAACGCACGGTCTATTTTCGGGCTGGCAGTTTTTCCGACGAGCAACTTTCTTGCGGATAATTTTATTATTTCTTGCGACGAGCATTTTTCGGCGAGAAATTTTCCGGACTCGTTCAATTCATTAAAACGGTGTCAGTTTAGGTGGCCGAATACAGAAATCGGAAACTACTTAAAAATAACCACTTGTCTTCGCTTATGATCGCACCTCAATCGTGTGACCACTACGTGAGGTTTGGATTCGAAGGGAACTTGAGTCTTGCAGGATGTAAACGCCTTAAACTGATGACCGCTGAGGTTTCTCAGACAAGGGACAGAATTAAATTAACCGGTCACACGATGTATTTGCACCGATGTTACACGATTCACCGCCACAAAATGTATTTTATTGAGTATACATTTCAGAATTTAAATAACATAAAAACGCACCTCGTTTTTATGTTATTTAACTTTGCCCGTCCCTCTTAAATGAATGGCCAACATTAAAGGTTTTCCTTCTTTGGCTAGTTTTTAGATTAACAACTCCTGTATGACGCATCCGTTCTCGTAATGCATTCATTGTTGTACGTAGTATGGACCAGCGTCAAGTGACGTCATATCGGCTACAAGAGAGATAGCTGCAAGGGGCACTAGATTAAAATGGAGGGTTAAACAACGGCACTTCTATAGTCAAGACAGTGCTTTGAGAGCGGATTTCCTAGGCTTAAAAAAACGTTGTTTTCTCCAATCCCTTACGCTGCTAGATTGTAATCGGAAAAGAAAAGATTCCACTTGCTTAAAAATGTCAGCAACTGCCAACAAATCGACAAAAATCGCGCGTTATAGGCCTAAGAAATCCGCTCTTACAGCATTGGCTTCAGTAAGACGCCCTTCTTTTCACCCTCCAGTGACCCTTGTAGCTATCCCAATTACTGGCTCCAGCATAGAGTTATATACAATAATACTACGTTGTGTCACTGCCCTATACACGCTTGCAGCTATGCCAAAACTGAAAGCGACCCCCAGTTCGGTTTGAACTTCACTGCCATACATTGCCGAGCACTGCATTGATATCTGTCGCATAACAATGGGTAGTTGATTAACCTGGACAGAAGTTGTCTATAAAGCATGTTTAGCTTTGTAAGCTAAACTTACAAACTTTCTTACAAACGTTCTTACAAACTTTGATGGTTTGTAGCTTTTCTGTCTTTTATTTTATTATTTTTTTTTTTTGGGGGGGGGGGGGGGGGGTAACCTATGACATGGTTCAACAATTCAAACTAGGTTTTGAACGATACCAATTGTTGACTATATTTTGACTATATTGACTGTTTGACATAATGACTGTATATTGTTTGTTTTTGCTTTTCTCGTGTTTTCTTTGAGATTGATTAATATATTTCATTCCTCTTTCTATTCTGCTTTTATCTCCCTTTTCATAAATTTGTTGTGTATATTTATCGATGCACTTTTTTATTATATTTCGATGAGGTATTTTTTTTGGCGCCTAACCTTTGATTCTGTGTGCAAAAGTGCTAGTTCAATGGTGTTTTGTTAGCTGTTCTCAAACCACACGCGAGCATTAGCTCTTGTGGAATGAGTTTGCTTTTGTGCTTAATTTTTGTAATCTGTGTTGGATGAATAAATTTATTTACTTACTTACAAAACTGCTGGCATTGTCAACATATGCTGTATAATGATGCTGGTGAGTCAAATCTTGCTAAGGTTCTTAAACATGCAGAAACACGTGTTCTGAGCGCCGTGTTCCAAACAAACTGGCTTGGGTATATAATGGGTTAAAAAAAGTGTAAAACATTAAGGTAAATTACGCCAAATCATATTTTGTTAAAATTTCTGAATTTGAAAATAAAAAAATCTACGTGACTCCTGGATAAAATCCTACATTTTGTGTGGTAGTAAAGTATAGGAATGGGCAAAAACAAAAGTAATTAATAGGTTACACAAAGTTAGAAACAAACTTGTAAAATTACTATTTGGGAATAAATATTTCGAATTATTAGAATTGTGCTACTAGCGAAAACCTGGATCGGCGATTGCATAGTATGCAAGTGATATGCAAGTGATATTTAATTAAACAAATACCACAAAAGTAGAACAACAGTAATAGCTCTTCTTAAATTTTCGTAATGTGAAGTGCACGAAACTTTCTGACGAAGATGAACGACTTCACTTCACCGAAAATTTAAGCAGAACTATTACTGTTGTTCTCCTTTTGTTGTATTGTGTTTAATTCAAAATCAAGAATTCTGCCACACAAATTTGAGAAAAACACAAATTTTAAAGGTTAAGTAATTAATTTAATTACAAGTGTACACAGTAATTATAATAAGACACTTTTATGACGGAAGAATAGTGAAACGAAAAAATAAACACAAAGAACAGACAAAGAAACACAAAAACACCATATTTTTGCTTGTGTTAACAGCAAACAAATTTGGAGAAAGACAGTCAGATCACTACATCCCAAAGGTTTTGTCGCGCATGCCTACTAATCTGTGGGATTTGAGACAAAACTGGGATAATAAAAAAGAAAATTAAAGCCTGGTTGTTAACCGATCCACGG
This sequence comes from Lithobius niger, assembly GCA_023313725.1. Classification (NCBI taxonomy): domain Eukaryota; kingdom Metazoa; phylum Arthropoda; class Chilopoda; order Lithobiomorpha; family Lithobiidae; genus Lithobius; species Lithobius niger. Next base: position 62,888 of record JAHWFP010228410.1, read on the forward strand.
TTGGGATTTTTGTTGAAATTCTAGTTTGCCAATTTATAGTTTCACACATTTTTTACTAGTTGTTTGGAAATTGTTTTTTTTTTTTAATTTTTACATGATGTCTACAGAAACAAGCAAAAAAGGTGACAAACTCACCAAGTTTTTATTTTATAATAATTTTTGTTAAAATTCCCACCACATACGAGCAATGCATCGTGGTGGATACTGTATTACTGAAATTGTTAAATAAATAAAAAAAAGACCCACCAAATGGCGCTGCTCAAATTAATTATGTTACCTGAGAAGTTGACTGCCAACAAATTCCTTTCCAACCGCGATCACTAAAGCAACTAACCCCTCCCATACGCGTGAATTAAGGTTGAGTTTCTGTTAAAGCATCAAACAAAGCGACCATAATTCGCCGCCAAGTAACAATGATGACTTAACAGCGACGACACACAATTAATGAGACTTGTCAATTAAGGTCGTACGTTGCACTTACAAACGAGCGAGCGAGGTCGACTACTCGACTGAATTTCGAATTTGTGTATCCGGTTGTCAAGGTCACCGGATAAATCTTGAGCAACATTTTAAAAGGAAATGTATATATTTGTAAGTAGGCTAAGAGTAGGAATTTTGGAACTAGAGTAGAAACAATACGACTTGCGCGTTACTACATTGGAATTGTTTTCACCTGTACATCAAATTAAGTGGAGGGGGGTGTGGCAGTCTGGCTCATCGGCATAACACTCGAGACACGCTACCACTAGAAGCAACCCCTAAGGTGGCTTTCCCGCCAAAGCCCCATTTAAAGGCGCCTTTTCACCTTTCCAACTCCTAGATGCAGCACCGTATAATATTCAGCAATAATATAAGGAAAATAGCGGTAAATTAAAAATGGAACAACACTATTCGCAGCAGCGATTATATAACGCGATCACGTGACCCACATCAGCCTATTGGAATCTGGAACGTAGATGCTGTGTTTAGAATATGGGCAATGCTATCGAAATGGTGAACAGGTGCCTTTAACGCGCCTATTCATGATGCGTCCAGGGCTATGTTGAAAGCCAGTTTCCCATGCATATGCGCCAGTGCTCTCGATGGATTGCGACAGGGTTTGCTGTATAAGGCCGACCGCGCACTGAACGGCCAAGTCACGCGGCCAGTGGTCGTTGCGGCTAAAAAAAAAAAACACGGCGACGGGCCGCGCGGCCATGTCCGTTTTTCATTGATAATTCTAGATCACGTGGTGAAAAATGAACCTGGAGTAAGTATGACCGCTCTGTGGCCGCCTGTACACCGCCCGAGATCCCAGTGGCCGCGGTGACAGGCTGGCCGCTGCGGCCAAGTGTGCGTTGCTACAAACACCGCAAGCATTCTCGTTAGTTGCAGCGACCTGGTCGCGCGGCTTGGCTGCTATGTGCGCGGGGGCCCTTAAAAGCAACCAACCCTCCCGCTCGCACCAGACGGAGAGAGCCTGCACGAGGATACTCGTGCATCTTGAGGGCCTCTGACAACCAACCAATCAAGAATCAACTCTAGACAGAAAACAGTGAAAATAAGCAAGACGTATTTGGGGGGGCTCATTTGAGCTGCTGTAGAAGACCATTCTAAAACGGCAGACAGAATAAACCGATTGAGTCTGGTATGCTGGCCTTTACAGAGGATGGCGAGCAATGTGGTTGGAAACGGACACGAATTCTTTGTTTAGTCTTTCACTTTACATTACGTTACCGTTAGGCGTAAGGAACCGCAACATTTCGCATACGCTGAACCACAGGTGAGGGTCAGTGCACGGTGAAAGCAGTCATTGTGACAACCAATCACAAGGATGCACAACGAAGCACGTGGTGGCATATCTCGCCAATACAAAATAACACCAACGTGAAGTCAGGAAGGAGCCTACCAAGGCAGCTTCAAAAATGAATCCTGTTTAAATGTGTTTTATCAACACAAATGTTATTATATGCTCTATTCCTACTTATTTCACTTATAGCACATTTTTATAAGCACTTCGGTGCCAAAGCTTACAACATCGAACGAAGTCTTCATGCCGTCGTGTGGTGAGTGTGCTTGAGTGAAGGCGACAGCTACCGAGAACGCCAAATACCAAACATAACAATGCAAAGTCAGCTGTGATAAAGCTTGCTGTGTTCCGTCAGCGTTGGTTATGATAGCGCGACAAAAAAGGGGGTGGATGGCTTCCTACTAGACCTGTTCACGACAGCTAGTGAACAGAGATTTCATTAGGTTACGACATATGAAATTTTGTTACCGCATCGTGATTGGCTGGAATGAGCTACCGGTTATCTTATACAGGGTAATCGAACTAAAGTGATCCGAGACGATATCCTGTGAATGGCTAATGAGATAATAATAATGATAGAAATGAAATGATAGGTGTGATGAGGGACGTTTACACGAGAAAAAAATAATGACCTTGTGTTGATATTTCAAGGTCATCGTCGTCCTATCTCCCCAACGAGATCCGTTGCAGCAAAAACGTACATCAGAAAGTTGGACACAAGCAGACAATATAGACAACCAAGAAAACAGATTCAAAATTGGATAATAAATAAAATAGTTACGACGATGTTTAAAAGCTAACTCTGAACATGCTGGCTGGCTGCACTGTAGTGAAGAAAACTATCGAAAAGCCTTCCACTCCCATGCTATGCTGTGCAGAACTCTCTTGTCTTTTGTAGGGTGAACGTACAGTAGTGAAGAGGCTAAAATGAAATAAACCTGTTTAAACCAATTATAGTGAGAGTCGATTTGTTTCCTATTCCGAATACAGCGATCGATATGGCTACTAATTGTCTAACACGTGTGAATAATTACCCCTCCTAAGAATACAATCCCAAAACCCGAATGGTTTCTTGGCCGTGGTTCCACGACGCGTATGCAACCGTAAAACCAGTGGTCGCTTGCATTTCTAGTTTTTTTTTTATCAGCTGCGATGGGATGGCATGGCGGCACCCAGACAGACAGACAGACGAACCGTTGGCATAAGAGTATAAATCGACTCTAATAAACAATTAGGGTAATGAAGGGCATCAGTTGGTATTCAGTTTAATGTGCCGCCACGTTACGTTTAGACTTTAAAACAAGAAGGGAGTGGAAGCCTTCACGGCATTTGGCCTCACTACAGTGCAGCCAACATATTCAGAGTTAGCTTTTAAACATCGTCGTAACTATTTTATTTATTATCTGATTTTGAATCGGTTTTCTTGGTTGGTCATATTGTCTGTTTGCGTCCAACTTTCTGACTTACGTTTTTGCCGTCTATCTCGTTGGGAAGATAGGATGAAGATGGCCTTAAAATATCAACTCAAGGTCATTCCTTTTTCCTTGAGTAAACGTCCTCACTCACACCATCATTTCATATCTATCATTATTATTCTCGCATTCACACGATATTGGCTCGTAACACTTTAGTTGGATCACCCTGTATATCTCAAGTTTAAAAAAAAATTATTGAACTGTTATTTAGCCAAGCATCTTCGCAAACTTTTTAGCACGACTATCTGTGCCTAAGGTCTCTGATTCGAGCCTGACCTCAACCACACCTGGAGTTTTAGGCAAGACAAGAGCCCTGTGATGCCTCGTGCTCATTTCGATTGTGGTACGTAAAGGATCCTAGGAATTTCCGATTGGAATTACCTAGTCAAATTGTCCCCCTCGCCTTATGGCTGCGACAGACTGGAAGCAGGTTAAACTTCTAAACTTCGGTTAGTAATTTTTTGTTTTATGTATTCCTTGACAAGGTTTAATTGTGTCCACTCTCTTTAATACTAAAAAAAAATGTTTACAGATACCAAATATGATCATATTCTGCAAAACAAGTTTAGCCTTTGCATGACTGCGAGTCTCAATTATAAAATCCAAGAAAACCACTTCAGTAAACGATAACACGCTGCCCGAAGTCTGGATTGAAACGTGAGAACGTAAAAGTACAAAATTTTACACAACATGGTGTGACGGGGAACTCCAGCACTCATATTCACCCGAAGTACACAACGTACACCAAGGATTAGGTAGGTGGGGCGGGGGTGGGGGAAGAATACAAACGTGAGATATACTTCAAATAGTGCTCAATTTAGCTTTCAGCGTGCTTTCTCGTCGATGCACGTTGCGAGTTACTTGAATTCTTCTATTTTATAGTCTTCTTTCCCCCTCCTACTCCAATTCTCACTAACCCAGCCTGATATTATCCGCATGAAGATGAGTGTTAACCTTCCTCGCGATCCCATGTTGTTTACGAATGTTTTAAAACAACAACAAAACAAACCGAATCATCAACAAAACAATAATCCTAGTCAACATTGTAAAGGGATGGAATGTTTAATTCGACGTTTCCTCAGCCGAGAATTGACTCCGGCAACTCCGTCCGGTGACCCCAGCAATATTCCACACGTCGCTCACAACACAGACCTTGCTCACACTCATAAATGATGATATTTTTTCATTGGGTTGTGAGACATCATGCGAGCGGGCGGGCGGGACTAAATGAGGATCTGCCCTCCTGCGATTTATGGCCTCATAAAGGCACGTGTGGTGTCGGGAAACGGGAACCACGGTGGCAGACGACTCATTAGAACATCGCCCTTCATTCCCCCCCTCCCCCACCCCACCATCTCTCTCCCCTCCCCTTCTTCCTCCCACGCCACGCAACTGGTTTTGTGTGCATAGCGTCGTGCTCGAGATAGAAAACGGCACCAACAAAAAAAAAAAACTGAAAAACTGTTTAAAGCGGCCATCGAGCTACTTTACAAATAAAGAGATTGTGCAAGACTAAGGGACAGAGATCGTTATAGTGTGACTTGCTAGAAGGAAGAAAATGACTAGTAAACCTGACTGCACTTAGGGCGTCACGGTTTCTACTTTGATTACGTAGAATCTTCGGGAAAATAACATCGAATATTCAGTCTATTGGCTTTAATACAGGCCTAAGTATAAAGCATGCGCTTACCCACAGGCCAAATCTTCCATTAACGGATTTCGCAGGTCCAGGCATGATCAAACGATAAACGTCGCCACAATTATAGTGTTATTTTTTGTTTGCACGTTTCTGTACGAACGTAAACTGAAACTCGTTTCTCTGACGTAAACTAAACTAAAACAACTGTCCTAACCTAATTTAATCGTTAATAACATCAAAAACATACGGATGATTTGGTCTGCGGCTAAAGTGTGCGCAGCATATCTTTATTCCTGCAAATATTTATGACCGGCTATCTCTTCCTGGAGGGGGTTGCTTTAATCGGCATCCGCCATTGTTTTTGTATCTAATTTTGATACTAACAAGGCACTCTGCTGGCAAAAACATACAATCGGTTATTTGTGTCCATTGTGGGCTGAACTCAAGGTAGGGTGCGGACACTATAAGCGCTTTTAAAAGGACATACATTCTCACTATATTCGAGCATCCTGCGCGAAATGGCCTTTGCAATATTTATCATGGGTTAGAGAGACTGTTGCAAAACCGATTCTCACGAGGGGAAAAATAAGAAAATGAATATTTTTGCAACATTTACATGCGTTTGAATGTTGAAGTAAAGCATACAGGAAAGCCAATCGGGAGGAATGTACCTTTAAGTACAAAAACATAAAGTTAGATGGCATATATGGTAAAAATAAGACAAACAAAATGAAAATGCACAACATTGCAAACCTGCTGTGTACTTCAGCAGTGTGCACTTGCATTAATATACAGGGGTACCATGTTTTGGAAGAGTTGGCAAATGTTTACCCAAATACGCAGTGCACATAGCCTACCTAAATTGCTAACAAAGCTACGAAATATACAACGCTTGCTTTCAGTTGTCTGGTATTAGCGCATTACTAGTGGCCATTATGCCATTTCAGTGGTTAAGTTGCCTTATTTAACGAAAATATTTATTCGTGATCAGTATAACACATTTTTGCCCGTTTTTTTTATATTGCACACAATTTCTGAAGTGAAAAATGACTAACAAATCCTATGACGAAGATTTTTTACAGTTGTTCATTTTTATAATAGATCCAAACGTGGATCTCGCCTCCGTCATCACGTGTTCCCATTGATATTCGCAATGGCTGATGGATCAATATAATAACGGAAGAATATTTAACGAAAATTAATTATTGAAGCTGGAAAAGGGTCTTTTGCTGGTGCTGTAATTGTGTAAGGCATGACGCTGTTAATTGTAAGAACAAAATAATAAAAATAGGATGTGAAATCTAAATAACCACGTTTTCGATGCATTTCTGACACCATTTTATACTCAGAAAACAGCCTGCTTCGTGTAGTGAAACAAATTCGCCTTTTACTTTTTCGTTTGTGTCAGCCATTTTGGATTTGATTGTGTGGGGTGATGCGTCTGAGTACTGTTATAAAGTTGAACAGTTAAACCAAATTTGAAACGATTTGGGCGACATTTATGTTTTCGTTGTATACGTCAGCCATTTTAGATTTCAGTGAGAACATACAACATGGGTTGCAAGGTTCATGTCTTAAAATGCTGTGTGATTACTAATACACTGTGAATGGACTTAGATTAAAAATAAAAAAAAAACAATAACCAAACTAGAGAAAAAATGCAATCCTAGGCCTCAAAACATTGGATATTCAGCAGTCAAAATTTCTTTAAAAGCCTTGGCTTTTGGAAGGCAATTTTCCACACACAGTCCAAAATAACATAAACATAGATTAATCAGGACCTTACAAGCGATCCTTTACAAACGTGGAGTATTGGATTGGTTTTTACATTCAGCATGTGACGGATTGCGGTGGCCAACATATCCATACAAAACGCATCCGCGTCATAACGAGTTACAAGTCGTAATTTCCATGTTATGATTGCTCATTCGGTGAATATATTGATTAGAAAGTTACTCGATATCGCGTCTTATTCCGAGCCTACGATAGTTGCGGTTACTGATACATCAAGAAAAATGTCAGCACTGGAACGAAAAATATTGAAAAAGAGAAGCCAAAAGTGCACAAAGTCAACACAACCCGACGTTTCGAGCTGAATCCAGCTCATTATCAAAGGCAATATACTTAAAATTGCATAAAGGTGCAAACAGACGATTGCAGGCAAAACTGTCTAAATCCAAACAATTCGAACAATTTTAAAAAAGGAGAATTTAAAATTGAAAAAAAAATTTAAAAAGAGGAAAAGGAGTTTGACCTCTGCACAAGAAGAATAAGCGAGTATAGGGCAGTGACACGACGAAGAGTTATTGTATATAACTCTATGCTGGAGCCTTTATGGGTTAGCTGCAAGGGGCACTGCAGAGAGAAACAGAAGGGTGTCATACTGAAGCCGATGCTGTGAGGAGTGATTTCTTAGACCTAAAACGCGCGATTTTTGTTGTTGGAGAAAACAACGTTATTTTAAGCCTAAAAAAAATTCGCTCTTCCGTTGTTTTTCCCTCCATTTTTATGTAGTGCACCTTGCAGTTATGCCCTCCAAAACCCATACTGGTGCCAATATGGCGGCAAATGTCACTGCTGTATTGAGTGCAGTCTGGGTTTTATTCCGTTTTTCCGTGGGGGTGAGGATGTCAAACAGTTATTTCTGTGGTATTTTATTGTCGAAATTTGGTAACACAGAACTCTCTGAGGAGTAAATAAATAAACACAAATCGTTGTAAACTATATAAATGAAAGAAGTAAACAAGCCAAACAGCGAAAATTATACATTAGAAGACACATAGTACAGTAAGCCACCTTTATGCACTTACGTTTTGCCAGAGTGGCATGACTCGGATTCGAACTGGCTGCTCAATTCTTCCCCAGATCACTAGCATATAGCGCCTTTATCATCATGGCCACATAAGGTGTTTGACTTGTTTTCCTCGTTTTTCTATGAGCAGTGCTAGTCACTCATCTCTTTCTCTTTTTAAAATTTTTAAATTTTAAATTGTTGGGATTGTTGTTTTGACTTTCTAAGCTAAGGTGAATCCGTTACAGTAACGATATGAAAAAAGTATGGTGCTGGCTCGAGTAAAGGCAAAAGTCCATTTTTTTTATTTCAATATTTTAACTAGAAGTTAAAGGGGCGAGTCTCTTAACTCAGACAAACACTACAACATCGGAGCTTTTCACCTAGGCCTAGTCACTCTCAATGAAATACGGACAGTGAAAATCGTGGCTTCACTGTTGCACAGTTTTATGCATTATTTACTACAGGTAGTGGTGCATTTAGTAAGCCGACAAATTACTGCTTTATTAGGATGGACACGTATGATTAACCCATCAACTAGCTCTTGCTGACCCAGTAGAAGCGCCTAACTTACCTTGACGGTGACTGTACGTACTACTATTTCGCCCTGAATTAAGTTTAGACTACTTTCTGATAATAAAGCCGCAAAAAGTAAATACGCTGGTTCCCGTAAGTGTTCAAACGAAATGCTGGCGCGGGCGTGCGACTTTTTTAAATTTTATTTTTAATACTGCAACATTTCATTTAACGTCCCAAGTATTATTCGGTGGTGCGATTAACTTGGCTAATAGGATTAAGCTTGGCGGCCTTTTCCTGGTTGAATGCTATCACTACTTTTAAAGGCAGACCCTTTTTGGAAACTTGGCGGCTTCTCTTATACCAATTTTGGTTTTGGGTGGATATCACAACTTTCACACGACTGTGAATGTACAGAAGGTCATACGGTCTTAGCGTCACCTCTACCGTTTTTTTCTGGAGGAATTTTATGCCTATAAATTTTCTCATTCGTAATTTTCACATTTGTCATTGCTCAATTAGCCGTTACATCAGCCACAATGACACGGTTTGGTTTATTGTATGTCCATGCTTAAGTTTCTTCAATTCCATTTTTGTCACACAAGCGGATTTTGTAAGGATGTGCAAACAGCCTTGAAATTGGCTTCAAGTTGGTTTTAGAAATGATTTCGTCTCCTGTGGACGAAAACTACACCATTCGTTTGCTTCAATTGGCTTAAAATCTCGGTGGAAATTCTTAAAATTTTTTTTTTTTGCTTGATTAGAAGTAGGCTCTGCCCTTGTCTTACTTTTGCAATTATCCCATTGTTGCATCCGGGCTGGGAGTGAAGTATTTGTCTGCCGAAAGGATTATTCGCTATGTCGTTCGTTCCTACCATCCTATGAAATTGAGCCATTTTCCCATTCTTCCTCTCTCACTCTATCCAACGAACGAACGCGAGCGGGGGATTAGCGGCACCCGAGAATCATCGATCACGAAAGTGTGGGGGGTGGGGGTGTTTTTCGTGGGGGGGGGGGGGGG
>JAHWFP010228410.1:75371-92445 GCA_023313725.1 Lithobius niger
TACCCCTAGGCGCTCTGAAAACACACTCTGCGAACAGTATTCATCGTTGATTAGTGTCAGCGGTACGCAGAAATAGAGTTCCCGGTGTTGCAGCACTAAATGAACATTATATTATGCCGTAACAGTTACTATCGTTGAATTCTTCGGAAGATTCACTGCTACGTGAAAGGATCGTTTAATACATATTTAATGAGAATAGATAGAAAGTGCCGTATAGGGCAATATACGGTACAATGAATAAACACGAACCTTGGTTCTTCTTCTGTTATAATTTAACGAAATTAAGCTCATGAGCCTCTATTTCAATACGTAGTGCACAAAGAGGTATGCAGCATTAACTTTAATGTTAAACCGGTAGTGCAATGTTTCGAGTTTAAAATTCGCGTATCACAAGTTCTTCCATAATTCAATTCAGCTGCTATAGGAGTAGTCTTTTTTACAGTGTGCTCGCAGCGCATCAGGTGGCAGAATCGGAAGCTAAGTGGGTAACTCGTCGAATCTCTATGATCAAGCCTTTACAGGTTTAGGAAGCTGTGGTCAGAAAGGAGAAGTTAACCAATGGTTACTCGAAAAAATATGGAGGCCAAAGTTGAACAACATGTGTCTTGTGACGCTGCAGTTGAAATTTGGTTAGTTAAAAGATGAGAGGTGTTCGATAGAGTAGTGAAAGTCGTTTTCAAATATAGCAAAAGTATGGATGAGATCGAGGATTAGGTAAGATCATTGGCAAGGGCACGGCCATATTAAGGAGGCGAAAGCACAAAGGTGGTACGATTTGAGGAACGCCACTCAAGCCATGCAACCGTTCGTACGCCTACCCTGAACTAACTTCCAGGTCTTATCCAGCTTTTTCCAGGCTCAGTAAGTCCATGTCCACTCTCCAGGCTCAGTATTCCAGTACCGTTTTTTTTTTTTAAATTTATTGTATTTTTCTTATTTTGACACTGGCAGCCAGAACTTTTTTTTAGTAAATAATAATGGTGGAGCAAACGTTTTCGGATACGTTCCCTAAGGGCCAAATCTTTTCTATAATTACATATTTACTTTCCTGTTCAGTGGCGTAACTTGGGTTTTGTACTGAGGGGGCAACACTAGCCATTTAGCCGAATGGCGTGGAGGGAGAACCAATAACAACTAGGGGTTCTGGGGGAGCGCTGTGACCTCCCCCAGTGGGCGGAAGCTGACGCATTTTTGTTATTTGCCTGCATTTTCTGCCCTTGTAAAGTGCCTGCCGTTGGAAACATTTTAATAAAATCAGGTTTGTTCTATGCTATAGTCTCATCTCTTTTGGTGTAGTCTGCAGAATTGGTTATTTGGCATTTTGTGTTTGTGAGAAGCAACGAAGTATGTTTCCATGACCCTACGAAGCAATCCTCAAAAGCTTAACAAATTTCACGATCATTTTCGTGTTTTGAAACTTTGTGCTTTCCCCTGCACATTTTTAGTGATGTACAAAGTTAAACACTTGTTTGCTTCTTGGTAAGCACATTCATTTGTCATAGCATGTTAAGTCATACTAGCAAAGCGGGCTAAGAATTAGCTCCCTCATAAAGTGGCCATGCAGAAGCGATTCCGAGTTGGCATATTCCAGTTAAGTAGCCCGGAGCTAAACAGTTATTTCGAAGTCTTGTTTTCAAATTTAAACTGAAGAATTTTTCAATTGCGTCACCAGGGGTAAGTGTCCTGGCAGCGTAAGAGCCATGTTCTGAAGTGTCCGTTCCAAGGAAGCCTCAAAATTTGTTAGGGTCACTCACATCCGTATTAATTCGAAATCCAGAATTAAATGAGGTTCTGGTTCTCCGTAGACCTACTTAATTTTGAGTCACCTCAATTTATTTTCAACAACTGGCTACACATTTTTAATTCGCGTATGTATTTTGGGGAAGGAGGAAAATCTAAGAAATTTGCTTACACTTCAACACTTTTTTTTATAGATCTCAATGCTCATGTCTATTGTAGAAAAAGCTAAACTACGCATCTTGTTGTTTTATATTTACTTGTAGTTTTCCGAGTGGCGTGCACGGGGGGGGGGGGGGGCATTGCCCCTGCCCTTTTTGGAAAAATGCTCTTTTTGCCCTCTTTGAAAACAAAACATGCCCTAGTATTGCTTTTCTGCACCGATAAGTGCCCTTTTACTGAAAGATGCCCCTGCCCTCTCGGAGGTCTGTGCACGCTACTGAGTTCGAATAACAAATATGGACTGGTTTTCCCAGTTCGAAACCGGATCACGTCGCTTAAACGAACCGTAAGGTGACTTACAGTACTACGTTATTACTGTACTACGTTATTGTGTATGATTTTTATCGCGGATGGCTTATTTATTTACAATTTACCTTTACACACATAATTGCGTCAGGCGTAACATACGCTGGACTAGTAGGAAGCCATGTTATCACATGCCCCCTTTGTTGTCGCATTGGTATTTGTTTCTGTTGGGGCCCAGGTTTATTACCCAGTTTTCCGTAAATAACACATATCTTAATATTTCGTTTGTTATAGATTGTTACTGCTAATCGAAATTACTCTTCATGTTGCCAGCCGTTCGCTCGTTTCCACTGGTACTTAAAAAGAATGAACATGCTCTCCCGTTTTCACTGCTACCGTGCAAAGAATGAACATGCTCCCCCTTCTTTACTGATGCCACACAAAGAAGGCACATGCTCACCTTATCGTGTTGATTCCCCACATTTGGACTGGATGTCACAATGATTGCCACTCTTCGGTACTGAACCTCGCCTATCCTCTGCCCTAAACGAAATATTATATACTAGCTGTAGCCGTGCACGAGCGAGCGACCTACTATACTGGGTAGTATGAAATGAAAAACGCACCAACAGCCTCCCTTGTTCCCCCCACCCCCAACGCCCTACCCGAACTCCCCCATTGTGTGGGCTGCACCATCTACCCCCCCCCCCACCCTCGACCATCTGCAGCATTTTCAGTGGAGGGCGCCATTCTTATTCTCAGAGTGGCTGCCTATATTGACTTCATCTCCGTCTTGATAAAAGCGTCAAGCCCCAACAACGAAGGCGCATGAAGTGATTGTTAGCCTACTCAATTAATAAACTAAAAAGTACAATTGTAATTATTATTATTATTAATAATTAACAATTATAAATATTAACAATTATTAGTTATTGTTAATTGCATAATGTGGAGTGCAGAAGAATGAAAAAAGATGGGAAACCACACATCTCGCGAACTTAGCTATTGGAAATTATGAAATGTTTTCGTCACTCGTGTTTTGGCCCATTAAACTTACTCGTTCGTGCTATTTATTGGCAGATAATTTCCCTCGTGCTTCGCGCTCTTGAAATTAATTTCTGCCCAAGTAGAACTCGTGATTTACAGGGCCAAAACACTCGGGATGAAAAATTATCGATAATTTCCTTAGCACTTGGGATATCATCTATGATAACTGACCACAAGTAGCATTACCAGATAATTTTTTTTGCTTTAGTCCCTTATCTTGTTTGTGCTACACCACTCGAGCTTAATTTAACATAATTTTTCGCAATCACTTGTTGCATTTCCGAACTGATAAAATCTTCGCACAAACGTTCATTGTCTTTTTGTTAGTTCGTAATGTAATACTTGATCCATCACTATGTTAAATCAGGTTGGTGGAATTAAAACTGTAAACTGCTTTTATGCCATGAAAGACACACAAAACAGAAGGCGAAGAATTTCATTCCTCCATAGTCCATACAAGGGTTAGGTTTTCCCAATTTTAAAATGTGAAAATAGTATCCCTTTTAAAAAAAATATGGTTGGTTCATTTCTTCGCTACCCTTACGATTTCGGAACGGAAGCAAACAGTCACTACTACAGAATGTTCTTTTAACCGCTGTACAAAGAGAATGGGGTTAGAGAGAAGATAATCAAGATACCTTGGGTTATCACATGCCATTTTTGAAAAAAAAGCAAAATCGACGAAAGAAAAAAAAAAGTTTGTGGCAAGAGATCTGGTGATTGACTTACTAAGGCTGATGGCCTTAAAACTCATTAAATTTTATTAAGTTTATACCAGGTTGACTTGAATTCACACTGCCAGGGGTGCAGGCTGAATTTTCTGAAGGTGATTTCCACCAAATAATTTGTGCCCCTCTCCTTCCAGCCATGAATTCTGGGGGAGCGCTGTGAGACCCCCCAGCGAGGGGGGGGGGAGCTAATGCATTTTTGCCTGTATTGGAGCTATTTCTGACTTGTGGTGAGTACTTCCTGCACTCACTTCACAATTCAGATAAACAAATATTAAAAAATGCGCCTCCTCAAAAACCTGAAGGGAGTTTTCCGTGCATTTTGGAAACCCCTCAGTATGCACCCAGCGCGATTCCATAGATACGAAACAATTTGAAAAATCAAAAAAGAAAGCCGAAAAAAAAAGCAAAATGCTTGAAAAAAGCTCAAAAAAGCGTTTACGTTGGAAATTTGAAAAAGCAAAAAACAAAAAGCATTAAAAAAGAGCATGTGGTAACCCTGTGTACAAGGCCATTCTTTAATGCTACATACGTTCAATAACTCTTTACTTCTAGATTTATTATTTTTTTTACTCCCTGTTGCTTCTGAAGTGCAATGGCGTACATTACGTACTGGGAAAACTGAGACATGAGATTAATAAAGATAAATAAAGTGTGAACGAAGCAAACAGTCACCATTAAAGACTGGCCTTATGGGAAGCAAGATACACGAATCTGAAAAAGAAAAAAAACAACTGCCTCCACTGGGACTAGACCCCAGGACATGTCACATACTCGGCCGGGAGCTCTAACCGCCGTGTTATCCGACGAGCTAAGTAGCTGTGCAGTCTTTCTCAGTGTAGGCTATACAAGGGGAAAAAGCAACTTTCCTTACTGCCTTCACACTGGAAATAACATTAGCAATAAATAAAGAAAAATCGATAGGGTAAAGCAAACAGTTTGCATTAAAGACTGGCCTTGTGGGAATACAAGATACACTAATTTGACAGAGAGAAAAGAACTGTCCCGACTGGGACTCGAACCCAGGTCTTCTGCTTAATAGGCTGAGCGGACCCTGGCTAAAGGTTCCAGCCGAGCTTTAAACTATCAGTTTTTCTCCTATACAAGGAAGAAAAGCAACTCTGCTTCTTGGCCTCAATACAGCATCAATGAATAAGAAATAAATAAAGGGGTAAATTGCAAACAAGCAAACAGTCTGCATTAAAGACTGGCCTTGTGAGAATACAAGATACACTAATCTGAGAAAGAAAAAAAAAAGACAAATGCCCCGACTGGGATTCGAACCCAGGGCTTCCCACTTATTAAGGTTGCCAACCATTGCGCTACCTGGGCGGACCCTGGCTACAGGCTCCACCTGAGGTTAGTTGCTGTTCAGTCTTTCTCAATGGTGACCTAAAGGTCACAGACGTATCGAAGGAGGGAAAGCAACTTTGCGTTTTGGCCTCCGCACTAGAAATAATGCAAGCAATAAATTTATTTAAAAAAAAATCACAGGGGTACAGGTTAATCTGTGTTTTCACAATGATAGTGTTTAATGCAGACTATCTGCTTTGTTCGTGAAAGTTGGGAGTTATAAATAAAATTCCGTTAAACATTTGTGCTTCTTTACCTACTAACCAGTCCGTTTGGTCAATGATTTAAACATATAAACGAAAACGACATTTTTTTCTGTAAAACCTGCTTTTTTAATATTTCTAAGGTACTAGAATTGCTCAAAATTGTTTGTAAAAACATTACAAATCCACGAAGTTTATTTAGCATTGGGGGGGGGGGGGAAGTATAGTTTGTAACTTTGACCTGGTATTGCAGGTTAAAGAAGACGGCAGATACTTGGAAAACGTTACTATTCTTCGACTGTTGAAAGATATTTTCCTTTTCCTAACTTTAAAATCCGCGTAGTGACAAAGAGACTACATTATTCACTTGGTTTGCTAAAGAACAAATACGAATTTGTAAAATAATCAATTCCTTACCCTCACTGAAACTAAAAACGCCACTTCATTTGCCATATCTCCTTCATTATATTTGCAACTTTGGGAACAAATTGATTTCCATTTGAAACAATTTTTTTTTCCTCCCAATTTTGTTCCCTTCCATTTTCCGCATTGTCAGTCCTTCCTCTGTTCCCAAGCCACTAGCAGCAATATTTTTTTCACTTTTTTTTCCCATTTTTTTTTTTTTACCTTTTTCGTTTTTTTCTATGAATCTGAACATGCATCTCATCTTTACCCGCTCCGGGTTTTGGGCCCAGCCAGACCCGTCTCTCTTCTCTCTTTCTAGCTTCTTCCACATAGCAAGGTCGATATTTTCCATTTTTCACGCGGTCGCCCCGCCCCCTTCCGTCCCAGGAGGCGCTCGTGCGGCGCAAGGTGACGCTACCGTCCTCGCAGCGCCCGTAAAAATGCCAGATCCATTTTTAATTTGAAATCACTCCCGTGCCCCGAGCGGGTGCGTGTCCTGCCCCCGAACACCAGAAAAGGCGAGAGGGTTACTTGGACGAATCAGATTGAAAAAAAAAAAAAAAAAACCGGTAGCAAAGACATCCACAATTGGGAGAGAAAAAAAAAGAGAACAGCAATCCCATGCATAAGAGAGAAAAACAGCATCTTCGCTTTAAAAGATTTAAGTACTGACCCCTCCTCATCCCCCAAAACAAAACTGTTTAAACAAAAAATGTCGTTGCACGTATTTTAACTAATTTCTCAAATAACCCTGCCACAAAGGACTAATACACGTAACGGAAAGCCAAATGGGCGCAATAAGCAACGGAAATACGTTTGAATCTGTGCTAATTTAACACGAAGGACTAACAAGTCCTTATATGTCAACAAACTAATATTATATAATATCTAGCGAAAAAAGAACATACACTTTAAATACTTAAAGTAGCAAAATATATGCAATGTGTCATACATTTCAAATCTTATCTAGCATCATAACCTTTTTGAATTTAATTTTTTTTTTTGTATCATGTCTAAAAAACTTGCTTTTCCCATTTCTATCGGCAAAGTACGATTTTGATATTCTTGTTTTCTATGATGGTTAATCACGATTTTGTTCCCTCTTATTTTTGTACTTTTTACATAATGTTTTTTTTTTTTGTAGCTATGTACACTTTTTTAATGATTTCTCGCTAGTAATCCTATTTTTGAATTGTGGAATTTTTTATCAGTGTTTTTTCTGTATTTTGTTTTGCATTTTATTGTGCCTCTAACCCACACGCGGGCATCTGCTCTTTTAGTGTCTTGGATGTCCTTCCATAATAATTGACTTTGTATATTACACTGAGATAAACTCAAACTCAAAAAGCACCAATTGAGATAGGAGCATGTAACCGGCTGTTACATGAATGGCAAGATGCAGCACGAAGCCAACACTTCGAGGTGCACCTTGTCATTAGACGGCTGCATGCGCGCCTGTCCAATTGCCGCCTAACACGGAAATTGGCCGAGTGCCAGCAGCAATGCAACGAGCGAGTCCAACAGCTCAACCAGATCGCTGCAGTCAGCTGGTCAAGTGACGTAAAACCTTGGCGGGAATTACTGCTCCATCGGGTATAAAAGATCGTAGGAACAGAGGATCCTTAGTTGGTGTTTAGAGGAGCAATCCGAAAGGTTGTTCCTCTGATAGCTCTCCAGGGCTGATCAGACGAAATACAAAACGGTATACTAATGAATAATGATAACAACTTTGATTACAAAATTAATAGGATCATACTTACAGTAAAAAGGATGAAAAAACACAATTTAAAATGAATTAACAGCAAACAAACGGACACATGATCCACCATCTTGGAAATCATAGAATCTTTAAAAACTGTTTGCCATTATTCATGGTGAACAAGTCAGCAACAGCTATGCCGAAAATTAAAATCTTGCGATTACTTCAATGTTACGTGCCAGGAACATTCCATTTTTGACGTCCACACAACCACAAATTAAGTTTTATTACAAAACTTATGCGATTCATTTTTCTTATTTGAGAGTCAAAAACCTTAGCCTACCAGTTTTATAATTACAAATCTAAGTTCACAAACGGGACGAATTTGCAATGAAATTGATATTTTCAAAAGTTATCGTGTATACAGGCATACTGATATAGACGGACAACAGCACAATATAAGCTCCTCTGCTCAGCTATGCATCACATGGCATTAAAGGAGAAGGTGACGTCTAAATAACTGACCAATCATAAAAAAAACTCTGAAAAAACAGTGAGTTTTGAGCTGTTTGGGGGGGCTTTCAGATTGTCACTACCACCCCCTCCAAAAAGGAGTTTTGAAGCACCTTGCTCACTGTTACGGTGTTAAAAAAGTTACTTATGGTGTTTTCGAGTAACCAGGGGTGCTCGGAAACTTCTTTTTGGAGAGCGTTGTAGTGTCAATCTGAAAACTGTCCCAAAGAGTTTAAAACGCACGATATTTTCTTAAAGTTTACTTTTTGATTAGCGAAAGTTTAAAAGAAACAGTAGGCAAGATTTGTTGGTCTTTTCTGTATGTCCAGCAACCAGGGTTGGTTTCAGTTACCGTACATCGAGCAACTCACTGGGCCCACTAAGTAACCTCGGATAAATATATTTAAGTAACCTTAAATACATACGCAGGGTGTCCCAAACATATACTGGCAAACGTTGGGTGGTTATAGTGGGCACGGAAACAAACAACTATTGATAATAAATCCGAATATGAACCGTTACTGACATACACGAAAGAAAAATCAACTTGGGAGGAACAATCAAAATTGCACATACTAACTTGCAAATTTAAAATTGAAAAATGAATATAATATAAAGGATCTTGAAGTTTACCTATTCCCTGATTTGGTTTTCTCAAATCACTGCAACCAAGTTGTTGCTAAAACGTATCGGTCACCTTTTAAGACGTTGTTTCTTATCTGGCGATGTTGTAACCTCAGTTGAGGCATTTACTACATATGTGCGTCCCATTCTGCACAAGCAGAATAAGCTAGTCCTGTGTGGTCTCCACACCTTATAAAAGACATTAAACAGGTTGAATCAGTGCAAAATAACTTCACGAAGTATATTCGAGGCTGCTACTTATACAGACATCGTTTGAATCGCCTGGGTCTTGTATCATTGGAACTGCGAAGACCACAAGCAGACATGTGTCTTACTTATTCCATCTTGCACAGGCTCGTGAATACTGAATCCAGGTTTTTTCTTCAATATTCCACCAGGTACTTCTCTAACTTGTCTAATTGTGGATGTTATTAAAATGACATCTGAAATATGAGTTGAACGTCGCGCAGTTCTCACAGTAAATCGTTAACATTGGGATAAATATACATACACTGTCATGGATTGTAGGAATATCTAATACAAAGGCCACAAAGCTGACAGTAGATAGGCCTACAACATCCCTGCAATTCCCATAGTGTATGGCGGCCACGTCAGCCTCCACAATTCCCACAATGTGATGACCCACAATTCCATATTAGTTAGTTGAACCGAAGTTTCTTACACGCTTTTTGGCAAACCTTCATGTACAGACAGGACGGTAATAAATTACGAGCTATTAAAGGCACTGGTCGAGGAGTGGCACTCAGCGTGTCGCCGCAGCCGCCGTGAGGAGGTAGTGTTGGCCCGTTTGCGCATTGGTCACACCCGACTTACTCACTGTTTCGTTTGGCGGGGGTTGACCCTCCTGAATGTTGTTGGTGTCGACGGCCACTTATGGTCCGGCACTTCCTTGTTGATTGTCGCCATCTTGATGGTGTTCGTCATCTTTCCGTCTTCCGCATGACATTGTGCGTCAATTGGGCGATAAGTCTGTCCTCCTGTCCGGTGTTTTTCAATTTTTGCCGGAGGTACAGATGTATGACAAGATTTAGATTAACAGAAGATAACATCTCTGTAATATGTGGTGCAGTGGCAACCCGGACCACTGCACTGTGACTGAGGTTGGAGCTAATGACCAAGCTGTCGACGCACCATTAAGCCTCATCCCCCCTCAAAGTTTCTGTAAAAATTCCCACACCCACAGTATAACAGACTAATCCCCCCCCCCCCCTCATGCGCAGTACAGTAGACAACTTGTTCCCCAGCCCAATACAATTCTCGTGGTTAGTAGACATCTGCCTCACAATTCCACAGTATACAATACTATAGATAGACTTGTCAAATGATTTGCTCTATAACCAGCACAGCATAGCCCAGTAACATGATCGTAGGCCTTCACCTAGTGACGAAATTGGTTACAGTAATGGCGTTGATTCACTTGACGTTATGTCGAGTTTGTTGAAACCACGAACTGCGCAGTAAATAATTTATACCTGCAACGTTATAGTAAAAGTGTACCAAGACAAGGCTTTTAATTGGTTGATCCGGGCTGAGCATCAAAGGCTCCTTGCTCGTTGTCTCCCATTACGGGCGTTGAAGCGTCTATTTAGATCAAGCAGGCAGTTAAAATGCCGATGTGTTAATCTAATATTAAAACAAATTTATGGTTCCTTAATGCTATTAGCATCAACGCTCTATTTGAAGGTCGTTAGCGAAAGCGTCGGTAGCGAGCGGACGACGCCATTCCACTAATGACTCCCCTAATTCACTGCACCACAACTCCCCTTCCGAATAATAGACTTGCCTGATCGCCCACCCGCCTACACTTGGCTCTTTTCGACTGTAATAAGCTGAAGCGAATATGGGTGGTAAGAAGAAGGGAAAATTTAGAAACAAGCTTTTGAGAAAAGATTTGTTTCTAGGGCGGGTTAGGCAATCTATAGGTCGACGTTCAGTGTACATGTGATACCAGAAGCTGATAAAATAATATGTCTTTTGTTGTGGGAGTATCCATCTTGCAACTTTCTTTTGTATTCCATCCCTTGCCGCAAGGCCGTCTGGGAGTTAAGTTGCGGGTTTTGCTTCCCACTTTAGGACACTTCATTCAACAGCGCTATAAATTTTTTTTCAAAGCTTTACTAACAGGTGGTAATATCCCGGACCGTGCGAGAACAGCATGGAGTAGGAAAGTGAGAAACGAAATTTCAACCCCAATGGGCCTTGGATAAACAAACGTAACCCGTTCGTCGCTCGCTTCAACATCCTTTCAATGCTGCTGCTTGCCAGAAGGGAATTGGTTGGATAAACCACGGCAGGAGCGATACTTCGACACGTATTTCTGAAGTGAAATCTTACAAATTGCAATTTTAAAGTAAGTTATCCATGAGAGTCGGGAAGGCGAGTCTGGAATTCCCAGGTTTAAATCCCGAACGGGCTCCCAAGTGTGAGGAGAAGTAACATCAAAGTAAATATTGACCCCACAGGCTATTTAGTTCCGACGTTTGTAGCCTAGTTGAGGCCGTCTTGCTGTTTACAGTTTGGTTGACAATAATATTACAATCCTCCTTGACTTACATACTAAAATAATATTGCGTTCCATGACAAAAAAAAGTTGACAAATTGCTAGAATGTGTCAGCCCAGAAGCGTTCTGCCTTCTAAATATTCCAGACTAAAATATTGAACTGCATGGGTGGTGCAAGTCTTCATATACACATGGTTTTACAGTGTATGTACTCATATACTGTCCAGCAATTCCTCAACGTAAAAGAAATTAAAGGTACGTTATCTCGGCTCAAGAAATTTAAGTGAGAGTACAAACCTAATTCCACGGCCCTTGGGACTTGACTTTACAGCTGCCTGACAGACATTAGACATTTGAATTAAAAGGAAACAAATAAAATGACCCTCTATTTTATTTTATTTGTTTCCTTTTAATTCAAATGGTTTACCTTCCAACCGATACCCGACTAAGTTTTCTCCATGCTCATGTCAAATAGAGTGACAAAGCTTTATTCCCCGATCTTTAGTCAAAACCTTCTTAAAAATCATTTTGAAATGTGGCGGCTAGACGACATGTAGGAATGTATTACATTATGCATACCCTTACGCGAATTTTATAACTTGGTGCTCTTTGCGATGCAACCGCATTCGAGAATTTGTGTTTGCTTTCCGGAAAACGAGCACCATGCTCAACTTACACTAAAAAGAACACACCATTCTATGCAGTAATTATATAAATTAAAGCGTTACTCGTCAATCAATGGTCACCGACAAACAAACCACAGACATATATACTATATCTGACATAGAGGAAGCGATTTGCTTTCTTCCTCGTTTGCCCATATTAAGGCAATGACTATGTGGCTAAACCAGAGAGACAGGCAGCCACTCAGAAGCAACCCCTCAGGAGGCTTCTTTGTAAGGCTAGAGCGTGCAGTTGTTACCAATGTGGCATGTTTGCAAACGGAATTCGGAGCCTGTATAAAACCAAATTCAATGACGAACTGGATCAGAAGACCTCGCACACTGGTTGGTGTGCGGATCGGACCTCTTGCTACTAGACCAAAACGAGAATGAAAACACCGCATAAATTCGACGACTCAATATTTTTCCATAGGAGTGAAGCCTAAAGCGGCAGCGAGAAATCGACTAAGTCTGGTACACCGATTCCTTTTGCACAAGAGAAAGCAAGCAGAGAGTAATATGAGGCTTGAACTATAACCATGTGTCGAGTCCGTAACGATCACCGTAATCATCTACACCTGTGAGCCCATCAGGGATTTTAGGACCAGTCTTTGGGTCAGAAATTACGTTTTTTTTTTAATTGATTAAGTGTTCTTCGTTACATCAGTTGGAAGTAACCATTCTAACAAGGTGAAGGCGAACCAAACAAAAATCAGCCTTTGTTAGCCAGTGTGTGCAAAAATACATCGACGGGATACACACTTTACGCGACAAACACATTAGAAAGCAAACAGTTTACAACCTATGTTGTAAACGGTGCATCAAACACCACCCATGCTATCATAATAACAATAACTAGCTGAAGACCCGAATGGGCGTGGACCACCGCTCCTGTTTTTGACGTGGGGTTGCTTTTTTTGTTGGTCCAGACATGTTGTTGACATCCGATTTTGAAAGCATTGTTTGAAGACTACAATAATATTTTTTTATATCATCATTATGTTTTTGAGCTCTAGTAACGAGATCTGATAAAGTCCTTTTGCTGGTTTTAGGACTCGAGGTGGTGCTGGAGCTGTTTGTCGCAGCGGTGGGGGAGGAGGGAGGGGGGGGGGTGTTAACGTTTCTTCGTTTGTAACACTGAGAACAAAACATGCAGCGTACGTTCTATTTCATAGTTCAGTTAATAGTTTATTCACGGGGCTCTAACCTATACAGGTCGTCAGCACCACCCATAAATATTACAACAATCTTAGTTCGATCCTGGCCTCAGCCACCCCTTGGCATTTTTGGGGCTCCTGCCGATTGTAGCATGTCAAAGATCGTGGATATTATGTTTGGATTTCTCCATCTATGTCGTCGTCAGTTGTCATAATTCCTTGCTAATAACCCAGTTTGGGTTCGTGCTCCCTAAACGAGTTCAAAGCGTTTTAGCTAGCGTTACAACTGCCCAACGAAGCTCTAAAAGGCCCTATGTCTGCAACACCCGGATTCCCAGCCACCCATCAATTGGGCCGAATGCTGCTTAACTTTGGTGATCTCACGAAAGCCCGTGTTTCCAGAACGGTAAGTGAAACAAACAACAAACAAATTTACGGGCAAACCAGCGTGCAGGCAGATAGCCCTGTTTGGGTTCGTGTCCCCAAAGGCAAAAAAAAAAAAAAATCGGCGTACAACATTGAATCATAAACCGTTTAACACTCAGATAGGCCTAGTCAAGGACTATGTTGCACGAAACGACAAAATAAGTTGACTTTCATACAATCAGTTAACGCAATTGCCAGAAGAATCGCAAACGATTACAAAGATGTCGTAGCCTTTAATCATAAATTGCACGCCGATTCAATGCTGAATGGTGTTTGTTACAAATAAAAGCTCAAATCTTGTCAAATCTTGCAAAGCCTAACAAAAGAAATATTTAACTAATCCCAACAAACGACTATCATT
This sequence comes from Lithobius niger, assembly GCA_023313725.1. Classification (NCBI taxonomy): domain Eukaryota; kingdom Metazoa; phylum Arthropoda; class Chilopoda; order Lithobiomorpha; family Lithobiidae; genus Lithobius; species Lithobius niger. The sequence goes on from JAHWFP010228410.1 coordinate 89,277, forward strand.
AGATAAAGCTAAAGAACGTAGCAATCGTGAAGACAAATAGTGAGCCTTACTGGATGTCCAATGCATGCCAACTTCTCCAAGATATCTAAACCCGGAGATATACATTTCGGTTCATGGTGTTCCTATCAACGCGGAAATTGTTTCGGACATTTCAGTATGTCGATAAGACCATTACGTAGGCCTATGTAGATTTAGCTTATTTGAAGACTCATAGAGACTAAGACCAATTTACTGCCTTGCCAACAAGCAGTGATTATATTCTAGTGGCTACAAAAAACTTACCTCCTAATTTTGATATTGGTCTAATTCTGGCTATTTTGGACATGTTTTGGGCCTGATTGCAGGTTTCCCCGTTAGAATCCCCAGATATGTACTCACTTTACTCCAATTCAGTAGCTCCAATTGACTTAAACCACCACGAAATTAATTAAACATAAACAAAACATAAGTTAAAACAGTTCGCAAAAAGTGGTGATATCAGACCAAAAACCATGAGTGATAAAGGAATTTTCCAAGTTACCAAATGCTTTGGTCGTTGCAGGTGGTGATATCAGAATGCAAAACTATTTTGCCAAGTTCAAATAATACTTAAATAACCAATCAAAAAAAGAAAAAAAAAACGTACGAGCTAGCAACACGAGAACAAACCTTGACGGACTGTTTTTTTTCTTTTCTTTTTCTATTTTCCTAGACTTCGTTCTTCACTATGCTCCCCCTCTTTTAACATCCCATCCCCCTTCCCGTCACATGTTGAAATGACCAGAAATAACACCACCTTAACCTCTCCTAGTCCTGTCAACCAACCCAACAAAACAAAACTGTAAAGCTTCACTGCGATGTTTAATTCGGTAATAGAAATCGAATCAACCATTAAAAAGCATTAATCAAACGTTTACTGGTTTCTGCATTCATTATTTCGAAACTATGTCAAACCTCAACACTAAAAAGCTAACAGTTACAGAATGGTAAAAAAAAGAAACGAAAAAGGACTCCACCAAGTTTTGTTCTCATATTGCTTACTTGTACGTGTTTTTGATTGATCACCTAATTGTTATTTGAACCTGGCAAAATAGCTTTGCATTCTGATATCACCACTTGTAATGGCCAAAGCATTTGGTAACTTAACGGATTCCTTTACCACTTCTGGTTTTGGTCTAATCTTTTTTAGCCTTAGTAAATTATGATACTCGATAATAGTGTTGCTTGATTCTCGATTCCATTTGCTAAAAATCAAAAAGGAATACATTACTTTTCTATGTATGTTTATAAAATAAAATTTCATTTAAAACTACAGTTTCTAGCAAGGAGAATTTTAGTGAAACAATTATCGCAAAAACTGGAAGTTGAGTGGAACAAACCTGATATTTTCAACCCTTTACTTGCTGGAAACTTTATCTTGAATTTCCGAGGAAATCCCGTTCCTCTTCCTCACAAGTCGAAAAAACACAATTTGAAAACGTTCCTATATGTCGATCGTCGATCGGTATTTCGTTCGACATGTAGGGACGTTTTTAAATTGTGTTTTTTCGACTTCTGAGGAAGGGGAACGGGATTTCCTCAAAAATTCAAAACTAAGTACTGTACTGTATAAGTGGTGAATTGTGTGTTTACTTTTGATTTTGTGTCTTCAAATAATCACTGTTATCGCCGGTTGCCGGTTTTTCAAGTGGTGGAAACGTTTCTGCGTGTTCCCCTGTGAGGATGATGCAATGAAAATGTTTACGTCTGTCATTTCCAACACAACCCAAATGAAACTGTATTCACTAGTCACTTTGTAAATACGTCAAAATACAAATTGTTAACCAAAATACTTTTTGTAAGGAATTTATTGTATTACTTTTAAGAGGGTTACCTTATGGAAGTACGAGAACGAGTACTGACTGTGACTGACCTTTGCTGTATAAACGTGACTGCGCGTTGCTTTACAAGACGGCCACAGCGCTTCACATCACGACCATTTTTTTTAATACTAATTTTTCTGAACTGGACTGCAATTTAAGAAAAGCACGATCTCTTCGTTCATGTGCATAACGTATTAAAAAAAAAGTCGCCATGAATATTGAATATGCGTGTGTCACATAATGTAGCCAGTTTCGATTAGGAAATCACCGATATTTATATCAGCACTGGTCGACATTTTTTATCGGTATGGGTTAAATCGGAAAGATAAGTACAGTAAACAACAAGTTTTGTTTTCTTTTTGTTTTTAGGGAGCACGAACCTAAACTGGGTTATCTGCCCAACGACGATGAGAGTGACAATTTAGGTGGAGAAAGCAAAGCGGAAGACCAAGGATCTTCAACATGAGCACGAGACACCACAGGGCCCTTCTTGTCCCTTAAACGAGCTTCTCTATTCCAGTCCTCGGAAAGCTGGTAACATCCTATACAGATATTCCACAACTGGGATTTCAACACAATTAAAGCGCGCGTTTCTACCGTTACGTCACTGAGTAAAGGAACTCCGTGACGACGATGACCAAAGACAAACACGTGGCAAAAGAATACCTAAATACGCGAACCAACTATACTTTAGAATGTAAAACAATGGCGGCTATCTGTAAATGACGTTACTAAACCCCCCCCCCCCCCCCGAATCACTTGTTATCGTATGAAGAAAGCACAATAACACCATAAAATAAATAACACAAGAAAGAGTAAACACACGTAGTATTATGCAGTACGCTTTTCGCATAACATTTCTTTTTTTTAAAACTTGTTTGCTAATCCAGTTAGCCCTAAATACAGTAAACTCATAACAGGCTGCTTCGTACAATCTCACCTAAACCAAATTCCATACCTTTTCCAGGCCCCCAAAATATATTTTCCATACCATTTTCCTTACTTAGTAGACTACTCCAATTTTGGTGCTAAAGTGATTGGTGCTAAATTTGATTTGATTTTTGTTGGCATTCAGCTTGTTATTGGAACAACGGTGTCAGCACGTGAGCACAACAATACCCTAAAAACACTAGTCAACCAGCTTTAGAACGCTTACAAGCTGTAAGCGCGTGGACAGCTATGAGAACCAGACGGTGGTGGTATAAATCGGATACTGCATGAAATCTCGTGCCAATAATACACTTGTGGTTGTGCCACTCGTGTATCTAGACACACGCTAGTGTGTCGCGCCAAGTTAGGCAACAATCATCACAACAAACATCACATCA
>JAHWFP010228411.1:2094-20198 GCA_023313725.1 Lithobius niger
TTTCTTTCTAGTTTTTTGCTACTATTTTGCTAGTTTCATCTTACTTTCTTGTTAATATTTTGTTAGTTTCATGTTGCAGTGTAGGCATAACGAAATTTGGTGTGCCAGTGTGTCTCGTCCCCCCCCCCCCCCCGCACATTTTACTCCTATCCTGTTTCCTACTAGTTGCGTGTTAATATTTTGTTATTTCGTGTTAGGCTCTTGTTAGTTTCGTGTTATTTCTAGGTAGAGTCACATTAATACTTTATTAACTTTTGTGTTATGTCTTGTTAGTTTCGTGTTAATATTTTTCTAGTTTCGTGTTAATATTATGCTAGTTTCATGTTACTCTCTTAGTAGCTTCGCGTTAATATATTGCAAGCTTCGTTTTAGTTCTTCCTAGTTCTTGCAAGTTTCATGTTGGTTTCGTACTATATTCGTGTTGGTTTCTTGTCAGTTAATCTTTATTTAGGAATGGGTACAAATAACCTCCTTGTTTATGTCTACCACACCCTTTCTTCTTTCATACTTGATAATTTCGTGTTAGTTTTTTGAAAATTAAGTGTTTGTTTCTTGATAGTTTCTTGTTAGTTTCTTGCAATTCGTGTCAGTTTCTTGTAGTTTCTTGCTAGTTTCCAGTTAATTTCTAGTTGCTAGTTTGGCGTTTATTTCTTATCTTTCTTTTTATCTCTGTAAATTGTTGGACCTTATCAATGCAAGACGTTGTTTAGGAATAAGTGAAGATAACCTTCGTGTTTGTGCCTCCCATAACCTTCCTTCTTTCATACTTAATAATTTAACGTTTAATTTTTGATAGTTTGGTGTTTGTTTCTTGATAGTTTCTTGCTAGTTTTGTGTTCGTTTCTTGTTAGTTTAGAGCCTGTTTCGTGGCTTTTGTAACTGACTGCAAATTGTTGGCCTTTATCGAAGTCACACTTTGTTTAGAAAAGGTTTTAAATGAGCATTGTGCTGACTTCTACACATCGTCTTTCTTTCTTACTAGTTTCATGTTGCTTTCTTGTTCGTTTCTTCCAAGTTTCCTTTTAGTTTCTTGTAAGTTTCCTGTTAGATTCTTGCCAGTGTATCTGTCGGCGATTTGTTGATCCTTAGAAAGGCCAGAATTTGTTTCGGATTGGGTCTAAATAACCTTCTTGTTGATGTTTCCCATACACTCCATTCTTTCTTACTTGACAATTTCATGTTAGTTATTTGATAGTTTCGTCTTTGTTTCTGTATGCCAACGTAAATATTAATTACCTGGAATTTTAGCATTCTCTTTTTTCAATGATGTTGATCTAGAGATTAAAGTTATGGAGCCCACCAGCCGCGCAACCCAATGCGCCCATTCTGTGCATCCCTCCTTATACAAAAGCGCTGTAGGCGACTGTAATAACATCTTTTCCTATTCAGGCGTAGTGTTTCTTCGCTCCCAAGTCAAAGGTTAAAATATCGTGGTGTGAGCTCGTGGTCCCTTTCTCTCCGATTTATTCTATCAATGCCGCGTGATAAATACACGCAACAGGAGGCGCTGGCCTGGGTGGCCTCACCGCTCCCTTCATCTGATGAAAATTTGGTGGACATTACGTCTCCACCTATTTCGTGTTTTCTATCTTGTCTGCGGCCTGTCCATGTACGTCTGAAGACCATCCTTTACCGCCAAGCGACCACTTGCAAGGCCCTTCTCCCGTCGGGCCACAGCAACTGAAAGAGCAACGCATGATACGACCGCTACGTACCTTTTCCTATGTGATCAGACTTGACCGTCACTGGGTTTCCACTCATTTCAATCCGACCTCTTCAAAGCCAAGGAGGCCTACACTCGTCCCAAGCTTCAAGTAAAGACTAAGCGCATTGGTGAAAAGAAGAGGCTAGCCTGTCCCTCGAAGGAACCTGTTGACCATTCGTTCCGATCTTCATGATGGTCGTCCAGTCCCCTTCCATCTATCGGTATCGACCATCCAAATTGCCACTTTCCAGGGAAAGAACTCATAAACTGATGGACAAGGCCATCTGTTCCTTCGGCCATGAACGAACGTATTTGCTTCAGTGACCGCTACTAACTCAATACACTCCAGACTGGGTAGCTGCCTCTTCTTCCATCAATACTACCAAGCACTAGCGGTCATCCATTGACGTCACCGGTCTTTCACAATCCCATGACCCTACTGCTTGTGTTTCTTCATTACTCCATCATCCTTCGGCCTTCCGACCAGTTCAGCCACCACCTGCCCAACCTTTATGACCCATCATCATTCCAGACTCTGAGGATTCCGACCCTGCATCGGATGACGCTAACTAGCAGTCAGTTGTTTTTGATGTTCTCAACTCCCGGCACGTTCATTTTTCTTCATCATTCGCAGAGGACCCAGACCCCTCTGAAATCACAGTACCAGACCTTCTTAAGACGGTCGAAGATATAATTCCTGATTGTTTCCTTTCCAAGCCTTTGCCTCCAACGACCGATCCTAGAAAGAACTGCAGTCTCTCCACTGGTTTTGGCTTTGGACTATGCGACCGCCTTCCTCGCCAACAAGTTCTCGGACAATCCACGACCCTGCTAATGACCCTGCTCTGCAAAGGCGGTCTCTTCTTAGGAAAAGGTTGCCCCTTGGAACCTGTCAAAATGGATGTCAAAATAGATTTCGGGACTGCCCTCTTCATTCCATGAAGGGTCTCTATTCCTTCTACAGTCCTTTAAGATAATGACCGCCTCCTATGTCTCGGCCTTCGTGACGTCTTGAATGCTGCAGCGAATGCTCTCTGGTTGGTTTGGACCACTACTACTGGAAACGAAAAACCTGACCTTCCTGGTCAGGTTTTCTGGAAGGCCTGCTTTGCTACTTTTTACTCCATGAACTGGCTCACTAGAGCTATTTTTAATTCTTCGCACCTTCGTCGGGAAATAGCCCTCAATACTGACCCAAACCTCAATGACTCGACACGTCACGAACTGCATAACCAACGAATCCACGAGTCAGACACGCTTTTCCACGGTCTCATTCTGAAGCTTGCACTGCACTTAGGCATCGCCCAAAACCTATGACATTTTGGCCCAAGCTGTTGCATTATCCTAAGGCTCCGTCTCGTCCCTTTCGTACAGACTCTAAGGACAACTGGCAATCAGTGCCTCCAAACGACCAACGCAAACCAAGTCACTTGCACTCATCTCCTGCCGAACATGTGCTCTTTGTGAATAAGGGCTCCGGCCATGGACGAGGCCGACCCTTGGGCCATAGTACTACGCCGACCGACGTGCACGCTACGCCTCACCTGGTCCTAGACAACGACCCCGTTCTGGTCGCTGACAATTATTCCTCGACCCTTCCTGTTTGGGGGGGGGGGTCACCTTCACCAGTTCCTTTCAGCTTGACACTGACTTCCAACCCTAAAATCTTCTCCATTATCAGAGAAGGATTCCATCAGTATTTCTCCGGCCGTCCTCCCCTCTTCTCACCCGTTTTGAAACTCTCAGTCCTCTTATAACAATACAGCACGATGGGATCGCAACAATGAACAAGAGCTGGGATCCACGGCAGAGTGCTGGAATCCACAATGGAGTGCTGGATTAGGACCCAGCACTCATTTGTGTTAAATGAAAACTGAAAGAAAACAAACAAATCTAGTAAATTTGCTGAAACAAAAAAATAAATAAACATAAAGCATAAAAAAAAATCTTTCAAATAACGATACTCACAACATTGCAACTGCTACTTTGCAAACCTTGGTTTCTGTAAATGACTAAAAGGAATAAAGCAAACCAATATAATCAATTAAAAATAAACAATTTTTCAAAAACAACACTTCAAACGTTCAAAAAAAACAAAAATTCATGTCAATTACAACATTGCAACCGCTTTCGAAATTAAATGTTGCTCTTTTCGTTGTTTGTAGGATCGAATCTTGCGAATATTACTCTCACACTTAATTCTGGCTAAACAAGACCTAACAGTGTACTCCACTCGCGAACACTTACGCTCAACAATGTTCGTCGGACTGATAGTTTCAAAATGGGTGAGAAGTAGGATATCGCCCGCTTCCTTCATGATGGAATCCAACAATGGCTCGGGCGCTGCGCCACTTGTAAGGGAAGCGATATCCGATATATTCTGCTTCATGCGTTTGTCCGGAACCTCTTCCGATTTATTTACGAAGACGCGGTCTACGACTTTCTCTGCCTTCATTCGGCCTCAATGTTGCGCCGCACAACTTCACGCTCGTCCTCAAACTGGTCCTTGCGACCCTTCACCAACACCAAATTCGAGCAAGCGCCTAGCTCAACGACTGCCTCCTACCCCAACAGAACGAGGTTACCCTTCTTCACAACTAAGACTTCACCATCGATCTATTCCAGCGACTGGGCTTCAGCATCAACTTCAGAAATCTCGACTAGTTCCATCCCACTGGTTCGTTTTTCTCGGAGTCTTCTTCGACCTAGTCTTGGCGACCATGATGCCTTCTCCAGACAGGATATCCGACCTCCTGGCAAAAATGAGGCATTTCCTTTGCCTTTCGGTCTACACATTTACAGACCTCAATTTGCTCGTACGGACGCTCGACTCTTTAGCCTCTTCATCATTTTCGCGTCGACGATTGGAACGACCATCCTCTTCCTTCCCCCAAGAAGGCCGCACTATCGCAAGCAGTACTCTTACACGAGCAAACTGTGGACCTACACATTTTAATCGAAGCATCCATTCAGGGACGGGGAGCCCACATCGACCACCACCAAATCTCTAGCTCTTGGTGACTGCACGAACACAACCACATCAACGTCCTCAAACTCCGCGCTGTTCTTTACGGCCTCAGTCATTTTCACCATTTTTGCGGCCGGAAAAATACTACAAGTCCACACCGAAAACGCAACAGCAGTGCCCTACCTACAAAAAGGAGGGGGGGATCCGATCTCGCATGCTTCACAACCTTACATCGAAGATCTTTCACCTTAGTATCTCTCTAAAAATGACCGTGCTTTCCCTCCACATTCCTAGCAGTTGGAACGTCAATAACGACTCCCTATCTCGCCAGCCCCTGCCAATAGGTGAATGGGTCCTCAAGACGTACATTTGCGAATCTCTTTTCAACATCAGGGATCTCCCCATGGTCGACCTCTCTGCCTTGAGGCACAATGCCAAACTTCGTCATTTTGTCAGCCCAGTCCCCGACGACCATGCTTTGGCAGTGGATGCCCTCACCTTTTCCTGGGGTCACCTCTTCAGGTACCTCTTTCCGTCGTTCAAGCTCCTCCCTCTCGCCTTTCACAATATTGCTCGGTCCGCTAGCCTGTTCCTTCTTGTGGCACCAAATTGGCCAGCAGCCGCATGATTCCCTCAGTTGTTAGATCTCCAGATCGATCTACCACGCTGCCTTCTAGAAATCCCGGACTTGCTAGCCCAACATTGCATTACCAGATTCCACCGACGTCCACAATCCCTGAAGCTACACCGGGGGGCTACTATAATAATAATAATAATAATAATAATTTTTTTTCAATTTAAATGCTTTATTCAGGAAAACAGCACGAGGCCTGTAGGCCTGTATGTGCAAATTTAACCATAATTTGTACATCAATAAAAAGAAAATAAATAGTAATAATATATGTAAACTTAAAAACTACAATGACAATAAAAAATACAATTCAAAAAGCCTTAAAAATTAAAAAAAAATTTTTTATTTACAAATTACCACTATCATACAAGTAGATATTAGCACTAAAAACTATTTAGTTTGAATTCACTGACTTAGTATCCATTTTTTAACTTCAGTTTTTATTTCTTTGTACGTATATTTAGACTTTTGTTCATCTCGAAGTTTATTAAATAATTTTGGTATTGTGTAAGCACTGTTTCTTTGTCCATAACAATTTCTCCAACTTGGTACCACTAGGTTTCGTTTATTGTTTCTCAGTGTTTTATTTGTATGAATTTCATATATTTTATGATCCAGTGTGAAGTAATTTCGTTCAATGATTATGTAATCTCGAAGTTGTGTAAAACTTAAAATGGCATGTTCCTTTCTATGTTGCTAGTTGTCAAAGCTCGAGTTTTTCCAAAAAGGATTTTATTGCTTTATTTTGCACCTTCAAAAGTCTATTTAATAAATTCTCTGTTGCAAATCCGAAAATAGTACAGCCATACCTAAGAGCACTCTCGATCCAAGCTGTGTAAATATTTTTTTATTCTTAGTGTTCAGATAACTTCTAATTTTGTATAAGAAAGGAATCTGTTGTCTAATTCGCATTATCAAGTTTTCAACGTGATATTTAAACTTCCATTGATTGTCGATAGTGATTCCAAGGTATTTAACTTGATTAACAGAATTAACAGAATAGTAATAATATATGTAAACTTAAAAACTACAATGACAATAAAAATACAATTCAAAAAGCCTTAAAAATTAAAAAAAAAAATGACAGTTACATGTATTTCTATTGAAACAATCAAACTCATGGAATTAAATATTTTCAGCAAACCCTTTCATATGAGCACTGTGTATGTTCATAAAACAGGTTTTCTCTGTGCTAATATAAAGCTCAATGGCAATCAACCAGTCCATTACAGCATCGAAATCAATTTGTAAATTTTTCATCATAACTGAACAATCGTAATCAATGGAGAGCATAATCATATCATCGGCATACAGGATCATGTAACAATTTTCAATAATGTAGTCTACGTCGTTAACGTATATCAAAAACAACAAAGGTCCCAAAATGGAACTCTGTGGAACACACTGTTCTCGTTGCCTAATATTAGCTTGCAAACCTTCCACAATGTCTTCGAGTTTTGGTTTGTTTTGGGAAGAATTCGTTGTGTTTTCCATTTTATTTTCAAGCTCTGAAACTCTTTCTTTTAGGGAAATGTTTTCTTTTTTCAAATCCTCAAATTAATAATAATAATAATAATAACAATTTGTCACGATAGCAACAGGTCTGGCAAGGACCCTAGGACCACTAATAGCCAGCCTAAACTACAAATAGAGGACAGTCACATAAAATGATATTGATTGGCCGTGGGAAGGTGAGAGGATTAGGTATTGGGACACGAATGCCTTACCACCAAGGTTAGACCTGCCAGGTACTCTAAGGTCCCCGACGGCATTGCCAAACGTGTTGGACACGGGAGGTGTAGGATTAGCCAACGTAAAAAATAAAAGGCAGATGAACAAATGAGACTGTTAAAAAGCATCGTTATGTAAGTTTTGTTATGATTAGCAATAAAAACAAAAGCATCCCCAAAATGAGAATTGTCATCACCTAAAAATAGATAATTTGAAACACTTTGTTGCAATAACAATAATATAACACTAATAATAAAGTTTATCACAATAAGTGAAAAAAACACGGTAGGGCCACAGTAGTGGCCACAAAGTGAGTGCCAAAATTAAGTTTAAAAAGAGTAAAACCAGCCATAGGCTGAAGTCAACAAAATAAAACAACACAAAACGTAAATAAGAAAAGAAGAATTTGTTGTGTTGTAGTTAGCTCCATTTGACGTAACTGGAGATATCTGTTTTATGAATTTTTTTCTTGAATGTAAGCAAAGAAGTGGACAAAACCACTTCAGATGGAAGGGCATTCCAAACGTTCACCACCCGATGAGAGAAGAAGTACTTCCAACAGTCCCTACGAACCTGACTTACAGTCAATTTAAGAGGGTGACTTCTAGTGCGCGTATCACCTCTGACCTCAAAAAATGCACCACTATCAATGCCAGTCTCCCGCTTTAAGATTAAGTAAATTAAACAGAGGTCGGCACGTAGCCTACACAACTCAAGTGAGTCAAGTGTTAAAAAATGCAAACGTTCCGTGTAAGTCATATTTTTTAGACCAGGTAAAAATTTGGTGAACCGCCGCTGAACAGACTCAACGTGATCGATATCTCTAGTTAAGTGTGGTGACCAAACTTGGCAAGCGTATTCCAATATTGGTCTCACAAATATGGTGAAAGCCCAAACTAAGGTCTTTAAATCACCAGAGACAAAGCATCACCTCAGTATGAAAGCTCTCTGTCTGGCCTTCTTAACAACAAAATCACAATGTGATCCACATTTCAAATTGCTGGTGATCCGCACACCAAGATCTGCAACTTCAAATGGCCAAGAGTGGTACTAAGAAGGGTGTAATCCAACTTACTATTCTTGGCTCCGATATGAAAAGTCTTACATTTGGGACCAGATATTGTTAGTTGCTACCTAAGAGACCAGTTCTCGAGCGTCTTAAGTGAAGATGAAAGATCAAGGTGGTCAATCAGTTTCGATATGGAAGAATACAATTTCACGTCGTCAGCAAATTTTGGCATTTTAATATGAGGACAATCAGTGACTAGATCATTTATGTAGATCAGAAACAGAAGAGGTCCCAAAACGGACCCCCGGGGAATACCGCTGGTAACATTACATTCAGAAAATAGTGCAGACCCCACACAGACTTGTTGAGACCTATTTGCCAGAAAGTCCGTTATCCACTCCAGAACATTACCGTCAATTCCATAACCAATTAGTTTAATACATAGCTTTTTGTGCGAGACCGAATTGAAAGCCTTGGCAAAATCAACCTAGATAACGTCGGTAGGTATCCCACACTCTAGGGCTTTGGTCCAATCGTCAAGGCAACACAACAATTGTTGAGCAGCAGCCGATCTGCCTGGCATAAAACCGAAATTATCATTAACCAATAGGTTATTTGACTTAAGATAAAACAATACATGATCACGAATTACACGTTCAAGTACCCGGCAAGGAATGCTGATCAACGAGATTGGCCTGTAATTTGTGGGGTCAGCAGCATTTCCCTTCGTGAAGATTGGTGTCACTCTGGCTTTCTTCCAACAATGTGGAAGTTTACCGCATGCTAAAGATTGGTTTGAGATTCTGGCGAGTGGGCAGCTTAGTTCCATGGCAAACCGTTTGTAGAAGACTGCAGAAAACCCATCAGGGCCAACTGCATGGCTATTTTTAAAACTGCCCAAAATGGCCCTGATGTTCGAGGGAGTGATAGAAGATGGAGTATGGAATACATGAGATATACTACTGTTGCAGGAAAACTGTGGGTTGTCACCATTATCATTTGTAAAATTATTAGAGAAAACTGAATTAAAGATTTCAGCTTTAGCGAGATCATGGTTTTCTACCTTACCATTAGTACGAATAGGTGGCAAGGTGTGTACAATGCCAGTTTTTCCCTTATTAAATTTAAATAGAGTAGCAGGTGTACCGATCAAAATAATTTTTAGCTCTGATGCAATTTCATGTTGGTTAATAATTTGCGTTAGTTTTTTACTACAGTCTTTATAATGTTGACCAACAAGAGCATCTTTAGATTTTTTATATTTCCTCCAGAGTCTCTTTTTTTTGTTACTTAATTTTCTAACAGAGCTTGGAGGGCCAATAATTCCATTAGCAGAGCAGCGCTTCATATTACTACAGGCATCTACCATGCTAGTTAATTTGGCATGAAATATATTCCACAACATGTCAACCTCCGCAGTGTCATCTACATCAACAAACCAGTTCGTGTCATTAAGACACTCATGCAATGCATCAAAATTCAAAACACGTTTATACTTGATTTGAGAAGAGGAATCAATGTCGGCTTGAGATTGTTATGAAACGTTACCATGTTATGATCACTCGAACCAAAATGCTTGATTACATTTACATTGTAGACCAAGCGATTTGAGTCGACCAAAACTAAGTCTAGAATGCCGTTTCCACGGGTTGATTCTGTAACAATTTGATCAAAACCCAACTCGGTAACACAGTCAAAAAAGCTTTGCTGGTGTCCGTTGTTAACTTTAGAGGTCACCGAATTAATGTACGACATATTGTAATCGCCAGCTATGATATTGGCAGGCACTTAGATACATTTTTACGGAAAAAAAAATTATCTACTGATTGTTGGAGTCATCCCTCCCATCAGATAGGTATCCTAGCATAAGCCTAAAATGTCCAGGTCCTACATCGATACTAACAGCCTCAACAACGTTGGATTTTCCAAGACACAGCAATGTAAACTTCGTTTAAAAAAGATTACTAGACCACTGGCATTTGAGCCACGGTCACGTCTGATATAAGGCAAGTCAAAGGTCAAAATTGAATCACTGACGGTCTCATTTAGCCAAGTTTCAACGATAAAAATGAAATCATAAATTCCAGAAGATAACAACATACGAAGCTCCGCCATTTTACTTTTTAGACTTCGTGCATTAACTAAACAACATTTTAGATTAGATTTGATGGCAGAAGAAGCTTTGGGCAAGTAAGCCACTTGATTGATCGCCACCCGTAGCAGTTTTGTACCTGGTGGGAGAGAAGTTTGGAGGTCGACCAATATTAGGTCCCATACATGTCCTTAGTTTCCCACAGCCCTGTGGAAATAAGCATTATTTATAGATGATCTGTGTTGGAGAAATGCACTAGTCAAACAGCCTTTCCCCAAAGCTGAGAGGTGGACCCCATCTGGTGCCATAAGTTTCACGTCTACTAAGTAAGGCGTCCCACATGGAGATGAAACATACCCCTGCAGATCTGCAGGTGGCCATAATGTGACCATTGCAGTGAACAAGGTATGGCAGGAGTCGGTGCCAAGCAGAAGTGCTCACCCACTGTGGAAACAAACCCACCACGCTAATTTCCTATCTGGTTTAAGGAGTTTAATAGATTTAGATTTAAATTTATTGTTTATGAAGCCCATTGATATTTTCATGTCCTTTAACTCTTTTTCAAGGCCATCAAGCTTGTTCAACTTAATTTCCAGTCTTGAAAAAATTTCACTCATTTTTGTCACATCTTTGCGCAAAGCTTCAATGGCATTTTCCGTCATCTCAGATTTTTTATTGTTTCCTTCTTCTGCTGGTGTCTTTTGATTGTCTTCGTGTGTTGAAGAGGTGTTTGGTTTCGTTGCATTATTTGTTTCAGACACCGACGCCTTTTTTGCTTTCCTGCACCTAACGCATAAATAAGTTTGTTTAACGGAACTAGATTTCGCATTCCAAGTTTTTTCTTGGATTTCGGCACATTTGAAGTGTAAATTGCTTTTACATCCACTAAAACACGTGACGTAATCTCCTTGATTGCTTAAATTTTCATCACAAATCGCACATTGCAACATTTTATTTTAAATCTCCTTTTTGCACTTCTGGGAGTTTGATAATTTCGAGTTATTTGACTGTTCTGTTATGGCTTCCGTAGATATCCGTGTTTCCATCTCCAATTCGGAATTTAAAACCCGTCTAACTTCTGCTAGTGTTCGTCTAGAAATTTACCTTTGGTCTTCATTTGTTCCTGGGAGTTTTATGCACACGATTCTTGCCTCGTAAAACGTGGATGAGGATCTGCAGACGCAAAAATGTAATCCGAAACGGCTCCAAGCTTTGTCAACCACGCAATCTCATCTGTCGTCAAATAATAATGATAATAATAATAATAACAGTTTATTTTTAATTACAATTACATATTGTAACGCTCGAAGTCATAAAAAAAAAATTACTTGTGTGAGAACCACGTGTACATTACAATTATAAATTTTACATTTTTTTTTAGCTAACTAAGCCTAATTACGTACATTCCTCACTGCTACCACGGTAGCTGATGTTATCAACAATTATACAAATAGATTTTATCATGTCTAAAAAAAAAACATTTTATTCACTAATTAACACCTTAATTAAAAACATTTCTTGATCCTTTGTACTCCATATACATATTTCGTTTAAATTATCTTATTTGTATTCAAGTTTTTTAGTTGTTTTTTAATTTCATTCATATTTTGATAGCATAGCATGTTTCTTGGTATTTTATTGAATATATCTGGTATATAAAATTGGTTTTCCTCTTTCCATAGCTATTACTTCATCTAGGTATAGTATATGTCTGTTTATTTGCTCTTATCATTTCAATATTTATTGTCTTACAATTTTTATATATATTTGAAAAATAATATTTGGTTATTATTGTGTAGTCTCTAGCTTGTATTATATTAAAAACTTTATTATTTTCGTGTAGTTCCTTTGTTTTTATAGTCTTGTTTTGTCCAAACAGTACTTTAACAATCTTGTTTTGTGTTTTTTGTAGTCTTTCTATGAAGTATTCTGAAGTGTGAGCATATATTTCTATACCATATCTTATTATGGACCCTATCCAAGCATCATATAAATTTTTTTTTGTTTTTCATGTTTAATACATTTTTAAGTTGGTGCACCTTTGGTAAAATATTTCTTATTTTTTGTATTATTTGCTGTATGTGTTTTTTAAAATTGCATTTTGAATCCATCTCCATTCCTAAGTATTTTGCTGTTTCTTTTTATTTTCTAATTTTGTACACTCCATTCTGCACTTCTTGTTTGTATTAATTCTTAAGTTTTCACAATCCCCATAATGTTTTATAATAATAATAATAACAATTTATCGCAATAATGGCAAATGGTCTGAGAGGGATAACAATGTTACCGCTTACTCAGCCAGTCAACTAAAAAAAAATACAAAATCACCAGCTGTAAGGCCAGAGTCAACACGTAAACCTGGATAAATCCAACATAAAAAAAAACATAAATCCAATATAAATCTAACAATTCCACCCCCCCCCCCCCCCTTTTTTTAAGCCCACTTCAGATACATGTTCAGGTGCGCACCTTTAGTCTGTTTTTAAAGCTAGGAAGGGTTGGGGACATAAACACTTCTATAGGGAGCCCATTCCAAACTGAGAATAGTACTGCTAAAACCGCAGTACTATCATCAGACTCCTCGAGACAACAGGCATATCTAACGAACAGGCCTCTCACATCGCCTCCAAAGTTATCTGTCCGTCCACCAACAAAATCTACGACAGTCACTGGCGCCGTTGGTTTCATTGGTGTCTCCCGCGGAAAGTCAGTCCAATCAGTCTTTCTATCCCGGACTATTTAACTTAGTCACTCCAATCTATCCCTCTCTCGCGGACTATTTAACTTTCCTTAACGACCTCTTCAAGGAAGGCCTAAAGGACTTGACAATTTTTGTTTACCACTTGGTCCTGAATTCCGTATTTAAAGCAGCAGGGTGTTCACACCTTTTAGACGATTTTTGCATCTCTGCCCTTGTTAAATCATAGGATATCGAGCGACCGGTAACATGGCGACTACTCCCAGATTGGGACCTTTCTATCATCATAACATCACTCCTGACAGTGCCTTACGGACCACTCCCTTAATGCTACCTTAATCACCTGACTTTCACTGACCTAATCACTCACTTTAACTCCGAGGGCATTGTTCCACGTCGAGACACAGAAGCACTGTGAGTGGTCGCCGCCTTTTATCATTCCTGCTCTGTCCAATATTTGGGGTATGACCCAGAACAAACGCTTTGTCCAGTACGAGCTCTCCAATTTTACCCCAAGAAAACAAAGCCTCTTCCTAAGGTTCGTTCTCAACTTTTCCTACCCTACACAAATGCATATGGAGAAACAACAGTATGGATGGTTTCAACATGGATCAAATCAGTCATCCTTGACACGTACAATGCCTTGGACGCCAACAGCAGCGACCGCAACATTGGGGTAACCACCCACGAACTCAGAGCCATTTTAGCGTCCTGGGCCTTTCACAGTAACTTTCCCATCACTAATATTCTGGAAGCAGCTACGTGGAGAAGTATTACTGTGTTTACATCCCACTATCTTCGGGACATGTTTTCTCAGGCTGATGGACTTTACTGCTTTGAGCCTTTAGTAGCTGCCAGGCGAATTCTTTAAACCCCCTAAGCAACGCATTCCGTCATCTAATATATTACATCTCCGGTTGCTTGCGAAGTTCTAACCTTTTTGGAGAAGCCGGCTCACAACCCTAGGATACCCGTCAAGGTGGGGCCCACTGCCGTTTTGACAAGGTCTGCGTGATTGCTAAAATATATTCGTCAGCATATAGAAACATCAAAATACATAAAAAATGTTGTTACAATCGCGTACAGTCCTTTTATATATGGGGGATGCACAAAATGGGTGTGCATTGCGTCGCGAAGCTGTTGGTTTATAGGCGTACTATTTTCGTGTCAAACAGCATTGAAGAAGGAGAATGATAACATTCCAGGTAATGTATATTTTTGATTTAGCAACAGAAACCAAAATCGGCCAGGTATTTTTATGTTTCTTGCTAGTTTCGTGTTGGTTATTTGTTAGTATCTTTTGAGTTTCTTGCTAGTTTCGTGTTAATTTCTCGCAAGTTTCATATCAGTTTCTTGCTAGTTTCTTGCTAGTCTCCCCTATACCTTTTCTTCTTTCATACTTGATAATTTCGAGTTAATTCTTTTGATAGTTTAGTGTTTGTTTCTTGAGAGGTTCTTGCTAGCTTTTGTAATTCATGTCAGTTTCTTGTTAGTTTCTTGCTAGATTCATGTTAGTTTCTTACCTTTTACATGACTTCAAATTGCTGGTCCTTATCAATTAAGGCCAGTCTGTATTTAAGAATGGGTTCAATACCCTTCTTGTTGGTGTCTCCCATACCAATCCTTCTTTCATACTTGATAATTTCGTGTTAATTTTTGATAGTTTTGTGTTTGTTTCTTGATAGGTTCTTGCTAGTTTTTGTAATTAATGTCAGTTTCTTGCTAGTTTCTTGCTAGGCTCTTGCTAGTTTCGTGTTAGTTTCTTGCCTTTTGATCTACTGAAAAATGCTGGTCCTTATCAAGGCCAGACTTTATTTAAGAATGAGTACAAATAACCTTCGTGTTTGTGTCTCCCATACCCTTCTTTCTTTCATATTTGATAATTTCTTGTTAGTTTTTGATAGTTTCGTGTTAGCTTCTTACAGTTTGTGGTAGTTTCTTGCAAGTTTATGGTAGTTTCTTGCCAGTTTATCTGTCAGAAAATAATTGATCCTTAAAGGCCAGACTTTGTTTAGGAATGGGTGCAAATAACTGTGATGTACCCAGTTGGGCACATGTATGGGTTCTAACCTAGACTAATGACTTAAGACAGGACACATTGTAGGCTAGCAAATTGTGGACATTTAATAATGCCAACAGGGCTTCTGATAACCTTCTACATAGTCACATGGTTATGGATAGTCAGCTGTTGATAACGTCTTATAGTATGGTAGTCAGTACTGTATGGCAACACTCCTAAAGGCTAGGTGCGACATGTTAGTATCTGGGTTTGGCTTAACATTTAGAATATATGCTTATTGACTATTGACCGTGCCACAAGTGATGACACGACAGTACATCCGACGAAAAAAAAAAGGAAAAAAATCTTTTGCCAGCTGAAAAAAAAGAACATTTTGGCGGCCCCCAGCCAGGCCGGCTAAAAATGGTTTCTTTTGCTGAAAAGTACAATACCTGTTAATTTTAGCATTGTTGTCTCAACGATGCTGTCCTTGCCGTGAGACTTCAGTTCACGATGGCCACCTCAGCAACCCGCTCGCGCGTGCGCGATCCTCCCTATAAGAATGCAGCCACCACAGGCTTTGGCATCTCATTGTCTGGTGGTGGGCACCTTTTGACTGAGTACCCTGGGGTGCTGAGGGTGGCGGTGTGGTCTTGGATGGATGAGGCTGGCGTGTGGAGGCTGTGTGCCGGACCAGGTAAACCCTGCCTCTCCTCTTAATGATGAAAGGTTGATGTAGTTTTTTTTTTTTTAATAGAGGTTTTGCGAGGTGACCAACGTGAGTTTATTTTTATTTGTTTAAACTGGGTTGGAAAGGCTTAACGTAAGAAGGAAAGTAAGGTTTTACCTTTGTTTAGTGTGGGGAACCCGTCGTGGTGGACTTTGGGCCTTGGTGGTCCTGCTTGTTGGTGGTAGAGGAGTGATTGGGATGGAGGAGTCGGTCTGGGAGAACACAAGGTGTCGTAAGTCACAAGGTCTAGGTGGGGCATCCAGTGCATATTTACGATTTAAGAGTGGGTGAAGAGAGAGTATGGGTTGCAGCATGTAAAAAGTTTGGGGTAGAAAATTTCGAGAGCGGCCTTGGGGAGGGCGAAAGGAGCGATATTTAAGGTGAGGTGGTGTGGGACCCAAGGCCAAGACGGGGGCCCGTTATTTAGGAAGGGATGTTGCGGACCCCATAGTGGTACCTCTTGGCCTTGTGACGGCAGAGGTCACAAGGTAGTTCAGACGTTCGATGATTTGAAAGCTGGGTCATGAGGGAGTGCATTGGGGTGAAAGATTCAGCATCGTCAAACTGCCAAAGGGAAAAAGAATGTACTGGAAGGTCTGAGATATTTGCAGTCAGAGAGTCCCAAGTTTCCGATATGTTGGCGTGGAGCGCGAGATCGGAAGCATCGAAATTAATGTTCGTGGATGTTGATGTGTTCTTAAGGGGGCCGTAGTGGGGGTGGCGATCACGGGTCTTGATGGAAAGGATAACGTTGGAAGCCTGGGGTCCGACGGGCGGAGGTCCAGCAGGGGATGTCGGAGGCTGTTAGGGCGCCTGTATGATGGTCTGTTGTGTTTTTCGAGGGTTATGGTTGTTAGGACCCATGGAGCGAGGAGGATGGGTTTGTTTAAGCTCGAGTGGGGTGGTGGGGAAGACGGGCGGGAGGCAAGTTGTGAGTCCAGGGATTGGAGGGCTGAAGAGTTCAAGAGTTTTAGATTCTCGGCGTTAAGAGAAACAACTTGTGAAGTCAAGAGGTCGATGTACGACTGAGTGGAATCGAGGATAGGCTTGACTTTTTCGTAATTTTTTACGAATTGGCGTTTAGCCCTTTCATTAAGATGGAATTTATGCTTCAAAGATGTAAACAGTTTTACGTGGTCAATCCCCGGTGGAGTTTCCTGGGCACAAGAAGTGCGAGGGGATTGAACGGGGAGATCATGGTGTCCCAAGTCAAGTGGGGTGGTGTCGGGCGGATGCACAAGTTCGGACGATTTCCGTGGAGAGCTGGGCGTCATAGGGATGACGGAGGCCGTGTCGACCAGGAGTTCGTCAGCGTTTGTGGAAATTTCCCCGAGGGGTGAGGAAGGGGTGTCAAGACCCGGAGAGAGAGTTAATGAGGGCTCGGCGTGCTTTACCGGTGATTCTTGTAGAGGAGAAGAGTTACCTTCTGAAGTGGCGGTGGACGGAGCTGCGGACGAGTGTTCAATAGGCTCCCTAAGCCAAGAGGCGTCGGAAGCAGGAGAGTCGAAGGACGGCATTTTTGGCGATTTCCCAGGTTTTACAGGAATAGTTAAGAGTGCATTCTTCGTTAGAACTGACGTGAGTAGGGGGGATGAAGCTGGATGTGGAGAGGTCGAAGGTCTCGTAGCACTGGAAGAGAAACTGGAAGATTGATCTTCTTTGATTTTTTTAAGGAGATAGTTTCTCTGATTACGTTGCCTTTTACGTAGAGCGGAGGCTTGATGTGATGTTGCGATAATGCGCCACTCGGCTAAAGGGAAGGTAACGCACGTTGGACACGGAAGATTATAATAGTCACATTTGCTGGCACACCGTGCGATGGGGGTCATGGCGTGCCGGATTCCGGAAACCTGGACAAGAGCAGGAGCCTGGGTCATTGATGAGGGGAAGTCTCCCGAGGAAAGAGTCTTTGTCTGGAAAACTTTGGGCTTGCTTCATTTTGACCATGGTAAATGTGCGGCAGGGCGCAGAGAACGCTAACAAGCAGTGGTTGTGCCGCGTGAAAAGGCGGGAAAAAGCCGGAAACGACAGAGGATGAAGGGAGCCTCGGTTTGAGGATGCAACTTCCGGTCGTGGGGTGCGCGTTGTGTGAAAGAAACGACAGGGGCTGTCGAAACGAGGGTGCGAGAGTGCGCCGGCCAGGTGGCGAGATGAGAGTCGAGAGTCGGAGCGAAGGCGGTAGAGTGACGAACCGTCATATGATAAAAAGGTTGGGGAGGGCCGTGTTTAGTGCAGGGCAGGTTAACGTGACGAAGGCACATGTTGAGGTGGTAGAACGACGAAAAACTCATATGACGGCCTGACGAAGCATGGTGTGGGAGTGGAATCGGAGATTGGGGTCCCTGGCGGCGAGGGATCGGTGCCCAAAGGTGGCTGGGGCTGGGCCTTGGTCTGGCTGGGAGTACGGAGGGTAGCGTCGGTAACGTTCGGTCCGAAGGTTGCAGGGCCAAGGGCTGGAGGGGACAAGACGAAGGTATCGACGAGCCCTGGAGGTGGGGGGGAAAGGGGACATGATAGGGTGTCACGTGGGCGTAGAAGGCA
>JAHWFP010228411.1:20208-51338 GCA_023313725.1 Lithobius niger
AAAAGAAGTTCCAGAAGAATACTTAAAGTTCAACTGTTTATTTAACAGCGACATTGCAAAGTTACAAACACTTGACCACATGGCTTAAAACAAACATGACTATGGCTTTACAACATGACTGCAGCTTGCAGCCCATGCTGCCTGCCTCGACCCCAGAACGCGAGTGAGCGTTCGCTCCATCCTAAACCGGAAGTTAGTCCCCACCAGGCTAGAGCGCTCGATAAGCCGGATGTTTCATTCTCCAGGCAAACAGTGCGTAATTGCCGACCAGGCTTTTCCATCGCTCTTTCCCGAACTGGGAGACAGTACATTTTAGTCTCAAATGATATTTTAACCAACGATATGAATAATACAAATAAATTCTTTGCTGGGAAGAACCAACTATAGCTAGGCTATGCGTACAACCAACAAGGACGAGCAAAAGGGTGGCCTTGAAGCGTGGGGCGGTCCCGGGAGGCCACCGGAAGGGAGTCACGACAACTTTGATTATGGGTTACGACAGGAGGCGTTCTAGTCGTGTCGTATCGGACAGGGCGAGGTGAGTGCGCCGAACTAGTACGGGGTGATCTTGGTGCCATTAGAGAGCGGGACGATACCGGGAGACGACGGGAAGGGAGCCATGGTGACTTCAATTCGGGGTGACAGAGGGCAACCAGGCGTGTCGCCGGTCGGGCTGTAGTAGAAGTGTCGTACAAGAGTGGGACGATCCCGGGGAGGGAGCCACGGTGTTTTTATTTCAGGGCGACGACAGGAGGAGGATAGGTATGTCGTGCCGATTAGGACAAGGCAAGGATGCCGTTCAGCAGTGGGACGATCCCGGGAGACGACGGGAAGGGAGCCACGATGAATCGATACAGGGTGACGACAGGAGACAACAAGGTAAGGGACGAAGTAAGGATGCCGTTCACGAGTGGGACAATCCCAGGGAACGACGGGAGGAGAGCCACGATGACTGTAGTCCAGGGCGACGATAGGAAGCAACCAGGCGAGTCGTGGCGGCCGGGACGAAGAAGGGATGCCGTTCAAGAGCGGGACGATCCTGGGAGACAACGGGAAGGGAGCCACGGTGACTTCAATCCAGGGCGGCGACAGGAGTTAACTAGGCGTGTCGTTCCGAGCCGGAGAAGAGGTGCCGGCAGGGGTGGGGCGATCCCAGGAGACAACGGGAAGGGAGCCACGCTGTCTTCAATCCAGGGCGACACAGACGACAACCAGGTGTGTCGTGCCGGGCAGAAAGTAAGAGTGCCGTACAATGGTGGGGCGATCCCGGGAGACAACGGGAAGTGAGCCACGATGACTTCAATCCTGAGCGACAGGCCGTGTCGCGTGGTGGAACGATGGCAAACCAAGCCGGCAGGGAGGTCGGACGGGCCCAGGGCTAACGGGCCCACGGACGGGACGAAGGGATCCAAGGAAGGATGAAGCACAGACAGCAGCCGCGACAGCGGCTTGAGACAAAGAGCCTGTGGTGGCTGCATTCTTATAGGGAGGATCGCGCACGTGCGAGCGGGTTGCTGAGGTGGCCATCGTGAACTGAAGTCTCAAGGCAAGGACAGCATGTGTCCTCTCTTAGTTAACTTTCAGTAAGGTGTTACTGGTCCCTCTGGGAATCCTTTCTTACCGTTTTGCTCATTTTACTGAGCAATTAACACATTATTATTATAACCCATACATTGATGACACAGCTATAGGCTCAAAGTCAATCGAGGACCATTGTGACTTGCTAAGGAGAACATTGTCCATTGCTAGAAAGGAGTATTTGAAATTCAACAAGCAGAAACTACAATTGGCAAAATCCTCGATCACGTATTTGGGACACATAATCTCTGCAGAGGGCATAAAACCAGAGCCGCATAAGGTGTACGCAATAGCGGGATTTGACACACCGCAGTCACCAGCGGAGTTACAACGATTCCTCGGCATGATAAATTATCAAGCAAAATTTGCTCCCCATCTATCCACTATGAATTATCCATTGCGACAGCTACTAAAGACAGATACATCTTGCCTGTGGGATGCAAGCATGCAGCAAGCACTTGATAAGATCAAGGAAGTCTTGTTGGAAACTCCGTGCCTAAAAATCTTTGATCCAAAGTTGGAACTAACTTTGTCCGTCGACTCGAGCCAGTACGGTCTTGGAGCAATGCTTTTTCAAGAGGGAAGACCTGTAGCCTATGGATCAGCAATGCTGTCCGCAATACAACAGCGCTATGCACAAATTGAAAAGGAATTGCTTGCTGTGGTTTATGGCTTGGAACACTTTAACTATTACACATATGGCAGGAGGCTGCATGTGGAAACTGACCACAAACCTCTGTTAGGCTTAAGCAAGAAGCCGTATGATACCATTTCACCAAGGCTGCAAAGATACTATTAAGACTAAATCGCTATGAAGTAAAGCTCACGTATGTGCCAGGAAAACATTTAGTAACAACTGATGCACTATCTAGAGCCCCATTAAAGGATGCCAGTTTTGAAAAAGACCAAATGCCTGAACTTACCGCAAGAGTCTGTGCAATTGTAGAAGCATCATCTGGTAAATGGGCCGAATTTTGAGTTCAAACAGCAGCTGATGAGACCTTACAAGAAGTTAAGCATCATGTTGTGAATGGCTGGCCTCATCACAAAAATCAATCTAGGGTTGAAACAAGAAAATTTTGGCATTGCAAAGGAGAATTGTACATCTCAAGTGATGGTATGTTGTGTCGTGGTCAACGGCTGGTCGTACCAGCAGCAGCACAACAGGATGTTTTAAAGAGACTGCACACAGCACATCATGGGATAGTCGCTATGAAAACTAAGGCAAGAGAATATGTTTATTGGCCAAATTTAAACAAAGATGTCGAAGAATTTGTATCAAGGTGCAATTCATGTCAGAAACACCAAAGAGTGAATCAGCGAGCACCATTGATCGATCGGAAATTGCCACAGCGCCCATGCCAAAAGTTCGGATATGATTTTTTTACACTAAAGCAGAAGACTTATCTGCTTATGATTGACTACTTTTCCAAGTACATCGAGGCAGTAAACATGCATGGAACGAATGCTAAGGCTACGATTGGTTGCATGAAATCAATACATGCAAGATATTGCATTCCAGAGGAATTGGACAGCGACCAAGGTCTGCTATTCAACTCATAACTCATAACATGTCATCTCCATGATATCCACAGTCGAATGGACAAGTGGAGAGGGCGGTGCAAACATTGAAGAAAACCTTACTGACGGCGGAGGAAACAGGAAAAGACTTACACGTAGTATTGCTTGATCTTCGCACTACACCTTCAAATGGAATTCGATATCTAGCAGAATTGTTGATGGGAAGATGCCTAAGGTGCTGGATACCAACACATCCCGACAGAAGGCTTCCTCATTATGATGTCAGCCATGCAAGCAGTACGCAGCAGAAACAACAAGAGCAGCAGGTTATGTACGCAAACCAGCATACAGAGGAACTCCCTGCACTGAAAGTAAATTATCTAGTGGATTTAGATTGAAGACTGATGCACCCTGGATGAAGAGAACAATAGTTGATGTTGGATCACATCGAAGTTGTACAATCACCTCTCAGGCTAGTGGAACTTATATGCGAAGTAGAGAGTTCATATTCGTCGGGATACAACTGAAGAGACTGGACAAAAAGGAGCGAGCAAGTGGACCAGAAAAAGGGCAGAAGCCAGCAGCCCCACAAATGCGTACAGCAGAGGATTATTATCCACTGCAGCTGTCAGCATCTGTTGCAGGGCAACTGCCAGAACCTGTGCCAACTCTGGCCCAACAACAAGTACAGCTTGATCTTGGCGTTCCAACAGTGATTCAGACGAGAAGTGGTCGGAATGTTAAACCTCCGATGAAGTACGACACTACATGACAACTTAAATACAGTACTCATTAATAGAACTTAGAATTCGATTTAACATAATGACTTTTATTGTATTAATAAAAAGGGAGGCATGTTACATATTGCAATACTCGGTGTATTGTACAAACCTATATGTAAGGGGCGCTGCGAGCACAAGCATATTTGCCATGCATCGTGATGTAGGCTGCGCGGCAATTTATATAACAGATCTTACTCTATGGCTTAGACTAGCTAGCCATCATGCAATAGCCTCACTGTTTTTTTTATTTATTTAATAATACAATACATAACATTACATGCATCAGACTCGCTCCGACGCCGTAGGGCGAGGTGTCACAAACCCGTTGGGATTCGGGTCATAATGAACCAAAACTTTCGACTTAATGAATAGTTCCCTAACTCTATGTACAGCATGATCACACTCTGCTCCCCAACACCAATTTAATCTTAGGGCTTAACAGCCGGGTTACTGGAGCCAGAATGTGAGCCAAATTCGGTAGATATTTAGAGTAGTGATTCACAAACCCCAAGAAACTTTGCAATTCCTGAATGTTAGTTGGATTCGGAGCTTTAGTAACGGCTCCTATTACCTCAGGCCACGTGTGCAAGTCATCAGCGTTAATCATATGCCCCAAATATTTTAACTCAGGACGCGACAACTTGCACTTATCGATCTAAAGTTTTGCCCCAGAGTCTTGCAAAACTGTTAATAATTGATTTAATGATTCATCATGCTTTGCACCCTTGCCACTCACTAAAATATCATCATAAAATGGAATACATTTTGGAATTTTGCTTGTTATAATAGTAATCAACCCTTGCCAAATTCCAGGACTTAAAGAACCTAAGTCACCTAAAAATCCCTAGAGGCGTATTTATTGTCAGAGCTACACCCCCAAAGCTAAAAGTAAAAACAAGTACAGCTCTAAAAAGAAGGTGCACCATGTAGTTCAAAATTACGGTACGTAGCGAATCAGATTCAGATAATAATTTAGTGTTAAACAAGTTTAGCAGTAATTCTGAAAATGAGCCTGATTCTGAGGACGGTTACATTCTCGAAAATAACACTGTGGGAATGTGCAAGGATGACGACGAAATTTCTGTTCCTTTAATGGCTGATAAGATTTTAGTTGTTAATTCTCGCACTATTCACAGTGGAATATTTCAGTCCGACTGAATGGAACAGATTTGTAAATGGAATTAGATTCTGGATGTGATGGAACTGTGATTTCAATGGAGTGGTATCATAAATATTTTTCGTATTGTACACTTGAATGTAGTCCTTATTCAATCCATTCATATACTAACGGGGAAGAGCGGGCCATGTACACAGTAAATTTAAAGGTAATTTTAAATGGACAAACTGAGTATTTATGTACAATGGTTTTCAAGCATTATAAACCAGCCCTTTTGGGCAAAGATTGACTTTCGATTTTCAGGATTGATTATAATCCTTTTTATGACTTACAAATCAAAGTTAAAAGTGTAAAGTAAGTCAAAGTAAATAATCCAGCTGTAAGCACTAAGGAAATCGAAGCTGGTTTTACCAAACTTTTTGGTCCCGCTTTTACGGCATTTTTAATTATAAAGCCAAAGTTCAGCTTAAGGCTGATGCGAATCCAGTGTACCGACACGTTCGCCCGGTCCCTTTAGCATTGAAGGACAAAGTAAACCAGAAAACCAGGCGACTAGTAAGCCTGGGAATCCTGGAAGCAGTGGACACATCCGAGTGGGCCACTCCGATAGTGATAGTCCATAAAGCAAACGGTGAATTTCGAGTTGTTGGGGATTACAAAACTACTGTTAACCCCCAGCTCGAAGTTGACCATTATCCTGTCCCCGCAGCAGTTGAACTTTTCAGTGAGCTGGCAGGAAGTGACACCTTCAGCCTTATAGATATTAAGGACGCTTTTTTGGAAACAGAACTCGATCCAGAGTCACAAGCTGCTTTGACTATTGACCGTGCCACAAGTGACGACACAACAATAACCTTCTTGTTGATATCTCCCACACCATTCTTTCTTACATTCTTTAAAATTTCGTGTTAGTTTCTTGCTAGTTTCGTGTTGGATGCTTGCCTTGTTATCCGATTGCAAATTGTTAGTTCTTATGAATGCCAGACTTTATTTAAGAATTGGTACAAATAACCTTCTTGTTTGTGTTTCCCATACCCCTCCTTCTTTCATACCTGATAATTTCTTGTTAGTTCCTTGATAGTTTCGTGTTAGTTTCCTACAGTTCGTGGCAGTTTCTTGCTAGTTCATATTAGTTTTTTCCTAGTTTTGTGTTAGTGTCTAACTGAAAATAAACTTCTTGCTAGCAGGAAATGTCTCCTCAAACTCATAACACATACATTATTACATATGTGTATTTTAACAAACCACTGCACTATGATGATACCATTACTTTTTAGGTGATGATAATCTTGTTAAGGTGTTATTCTTATTCTTAATGTACTTACTGCTTTTTAATGTTATTTTTCATTTATGTATAGAATTTTTACTTGAAAATGTAATCTGTTGCTAACACAAATAAGCATCTTCTGCTTCGTGCTATCCTTTAAAATTAATAATAATAATAATGTTCCGTGTTAGTTTCTTGCTAGTTTTGTGCTAGCTTCTTGTTAGTTTCTTCCAAGTTCATGTTAGTTTATTGCTAGTTTCGTGTAAGTTTCTTGCCAGCTTCGTATTAGTTTCTTTTAGTTTCTTGTTAGCTTCTTGTTAGCTTCTTGTTAGTGTCTTCCTAATTTCATATTAATTTCATGCAAGTTTTGTGTCAGTTTCTTGCCAAATTCGTATTAGTTTCTTGCTAATTTCGTGTTAATTTCTAACAAGTTTTCTTGCTAGTTTTGTATTAGATTTTTGTTAGTTTCTAGCTAGTTTCGTGTTAGTTTCTTGTCTTTTTGTCTGTCTGCAAATTGTCGGTCCTTATCTAGTGCAGACTTTGTTTAGGAAAGGGTCCAAATAACCTTCTTGTTTCTGTCTCCCATACCCTTCCTTCTCTCATATTTGATAATTTCTTGTTAGTTTTTTATAGTGTCGTGTTAGTTTCTTACAGTTCGTGACAGTTTCTTGCTAGTTCTTGTTAGTTTCTTGCTAGTTTTGTGTTAGTTTCTAGCAAGTTCTGTGTCTGTTTTTTGCTAGTTTGTGTTAGTTTCTAGCTAGTTTCGTGTTAGTTTCTTGTCTTTTTATCTGTCTGCAAATTGTCCGTCCTTATCAAGTCCAGACTTTGTTTAGGAAAGGGTCCAAATAACCTTCTTGTTTCTGTCTCCCATACCCTTCCTTCTCTCGTATTTGATAATTTCTTGTTAGTTTTTTTATAGTGTCATGTTAGTTTTGTATGGTTCATGACAGTTTCTTGCTAGTTCATGTTGGTTTCTAGCAAGTTCCGTGTCTGTTTCTTGCTAATTTGTTAGATTCTTGCAAGTTTCGTGGCAATTTCTTGCTAGTTTCGCATTAGTTTCTTGCCAGTTTATCTGTCGGAAAATTGTTGATCCTTAAAGGCCAGACTTTGTTTAGGAATGGGTGTAAATAACCTTCTTGTTGATATCTCCCATAACATTCTTTCTGTCATTCTTGATAATTTCGGATTAGTTTCTTGAAAGTTTCGTGTTAGTTTCTTGTTAGTTTTGTGTTAATTTCTTGCCTTTTTATCTGTCTGTAAATTGTCAGTTCTTATCACGGCCAGACTTGGTTTAAGAATGGGTCCAATTAACCTTCTTGTTTGTGTCAAACATACCCTTCCTTCTTTCATACTTGATAATTTCTTGTTAGTTCCTTGATAGTAATGTGTTAGTTTCCTACAGCTCGGGGCAGTTTCTTGCTAGTACGTGTTAGTTTCTTCCTAGTTTTGTATTAGTTTCTAGAAAATTCCGTGTCAGTTTCTTGCTAGTTTTGTGTTATCTTCTTGTTAGTTTCTTCCTAGTTCTTGTTAGTGTCTTGCTAGTTTAATGTTAATTTCTTGCAAGCTTGGTGTCAGTTTCTTGCTAAATTCGTGTTATTTCTTGGTGACGTAATACTTGAATGGCCGCCTAGTAGTTTACAATGTAAAGTGCCCTATCAGACATAAACTACCAAACATTCACAGCAAAATGATGTTTGCTTTTTTCTTTCGTGAAAAATGTATGACTTTATGAAACATTTTTTTGTATATATTATGGAAGGAATAATACGCTTTGTGTATAAGGTAAATATTATTTATTCTAGAGAACTGCATATAGCTCAGCAAGTACATCTAAACTGAAAATGTTTTGCATTTTGAAGTAATTAAAAATGTCAAGGTCTAACATCAAACATGCCTCAGTATCCATGTTTTGTTGATCCTTACTTTATGGGAATGGGGGAGTGGCTGAAAATTTGTTCGTCAATGACTGGGGGGGGGGGGGGGGGGGGGTGTTTTTTATAAGCGGCGGGGGGAGACAATTTTTTTTTTGGTTTTAAAAAAAAGAAAAGCCCCCCCCCCCCCCCCTCTCAGCTATACATAATGACAGGTCTCTAATTTCATGTTAATCTTTTAGTAGTTTCTTGCAAGTTGTGTCAGTTTCTTGCTAGTTTATGTTAGTTGCTTGCTAATTTCGTGTTAGTTGATTGATAGTTTCGTTTTAGCTTTTTATTAGTTTCTTGCAAGGTTCGTGTTATTTTCTTGCCTTTTCCTCATCTACAAATTATTGGTCCTTATTAAGCCCAGACGTTATAACTGAACAAAAAAACGGCTTTGCTGTTTAGAAAAAAAGCATTAGAGCTCATTACCCTATACTCAGAGCTGTGAAGGTACATAAATCAAAACGGATTAAAGTTCACTCGAATGCAACAAACTGTAATTTGGACTCCAATTCCAGGGAACAAGGACAGTTTTTACTCAGGGGTTATGTCAGAAAGTGAATGCATTTTGCAAAACAAAGCAAAAGGATAAGAGGCAGGAGGAGTGGAACGGGCAGTGATTTAGTCATCTATGTGTAGCAAAGGGAAGGGGAGAGCGGACAGAGAGGATTAGAGGAAAGGGGGAGGGAAGAGGAGAGGGAGAAGATGGGAGGAAAAGAGGATTATTACAGTGATTGTTTCCAAGTTTTCTATCGGTGTGGCCTGTTGCAGTCAACGTTCAGGCCACACCGATAGAAAACTTGGAAACAATCACAGGAGAAACAAAACCCCGGTCAAAGCCGGGTACAACTGCTAGTACATAAATAAATAAATAAACAAATAAATAATAAGAAATTTCTTCGAATTTTTTCTTTGGATTTTATTTCCTGTGGATTTGGATTTTTTTTGGGATTTTTTCCCGTGGATTTTTTCTTTTGAACTGTTTAGCTTATCCAATCAAACAGTGATAAATCCAGGATAATGACATTCTAAAACAAGAATATGTTCAACTAAACAAACAACTAAGTAATGCATAACCAGTGAAACTTTTTGTCGTCATTATTACATTTGCATATAAAGAAACGACCAATATAAATCGAGCAACAAAACATTTTTAAGACGCACAGACCGATTATGTAAGTTCCGTTGGCATATTTTAGGTCGTGTTATTACAAATTGAATATAATTGATGGTGGAGGGAAGGGATAAGAATGAGTTACATATTTTTTAAAAGTATTACACCATGGTTAAGTGATTTAAGAATCCTCCCTAGTTTAAAAATAAATAGATAAATTTTAAAAAACTTACCGAAACCGGTTCTATTGTGCTTAGTAGCAACGTGAATCAACCACCTGATTGACCACTTGATTCTTCAAGTTTTTCTCAAAGTCTCTCGCTTCTCGGTGGCAAATCAGTGGTGGTCATTTTTCATGAGTGGTGATTGTGCCGTCTTTTCCGAATTGGTGCAGGTAGTTTAGAAGAGGCTTTCTTACGAGAGAACCAAGCTAATTGCTCATTTACGCCCGCAGTATCTCTGGCAAAAAGCACACGTTCTCGGCAGAACAAACCATTAGCAAAAGACGAAAACACAATGCATGGTTAACGGTCAAATGGTTGAGACACAAATACCGCCTTTATTCTTTTTTGTTGTATAGAGCCGTTCGGAGGTGGAGTTCACATCTACTTCAGCAACGTCAGTTTTTTTCATCACTCAAACTGCTGCAGTATGCGAAAAAAAAGCCTGAAGTCACTACATGTCGAAATTAGAACTGGCGTATTAGATATTGATGTTTTTTTTTTCTTTTTCTGTGGCCTCTTATCCTTCTATATGCCTTGCCCAATTATTTGAGTCAGTTGCTTCTTTACCACAAACTGCAGGTCAGAAAACTTCAACACGTTTATAATTTGAACTTTCCTGCGCTTCATGACCTGTAAACAGTTGGTTGGCATCTAAAAATGAAATAAAACTCTATGCTTGCCTTTGTACAACTGAAATCCCTAATCCCTTCCCCCACTCCTTTCCCAAAATTTAAGTGGAGAAGAACCTGAAAGATCTTGTCATTTTTTGTTTAAATGCAGGTTTAAATGGTGATTCAGTTTTGGAAGTATGTAGAAAGGGGAAGGGAAGATTAAACTTCCAAGTTCCCCCGTAAATCCGCCACTGTCCGTCACCTTTTGGCGCTTGAGGAACACGTGATCACAACACGGAGATATTTAATTTTGAAAATTGTAAAATAAAAAGATGCGTGTGTAAGTTCCAGATAATGCATCACAGTTGTTGTGCTCACGGTTTCTTTTTATGCGTTATTTGAAAATTGTAAAGTACCAAACGAGTATACAGACGCAATCAACATTTCGTCAGATGAAGAAACACCTAACAATCCTCAGTCAATATCACAACTGAATGAAACAGCTTGTAAATACTACGAAGAGGTTTCAGTTTCACTCTTTAAACACCTCGTTTTGCCTAATAATTGAGAAACCAGGATAACAGCAGTGTTACATGTAGGCTATCCGGAGATGCAAACAGGAGTTTTCATACCACAGTACGAAGAAGTTCCGATCTGTTTAAGCCAGATGTTTAGTCAACATCACCAACAGGATTAATTCCGATTATGGTAATAAATGCATCCGGAGAAGATTTATATCTGTCAACAGGTACGATTTTACATCACTACACAACTAACAGTGGGAATCGAATATGAAACTTGCAACGACGAAGAAATGCCTAGAAGTGCAACAAGTGTGGAAAGTCGGTCAAGGCCCATTCAGACCGAGCCCGATGGCAATGCAACGGACACCCAAGATCAAGAACCCATCAAGAAATAGAACACTAGCTCCAAACAGAAACCGACTCTGTACCATCAACAAGGCCAACGGAGAATCAAAGGATGAACAAGAAGACAAATGGAACAGGCTTAAATGTTCGCTCCCGGATTTAGAAGAGCACAAACGTCCTGAACTTTTGGGAGATGTTAAAAACCCATCAAGACACCTTTTTAGCAAAAACGAATTTGATCGCGAAACTTTTGAAGATTACTAAATTAATACAGAGACAGGTAATGCAGCACCAGTGAAGTTCAAACTCAACCAAGCTCCTAATCCACCTAATCCTTGAAAAATATTTGGAAGAAATGGTGAAAATCGGTGTCATAAAGGAATGCAAAGCAGCATGGCTTAGTCCATGTCTGCTCGGAAAAATACTTGGAAGAAATGGTGAAAATCGGTGTCATAAAGGAATGCAAATCAGCAAGGCTTAGTCCATCTCTACTCGTGAAACGACGACCAGAAGAATATCTAGTTGTAGGAGACTTACGGGGGTATGAATGCCATCACTTAGAGCGTTTCAGTGCCCCTGCCTGTAATTAGTGAGGTTTTAGCACATCTTAACAGTGCCAAATATTTCTCGAAACTCAATTCTCGAATGGGATTTGTCCAGCTTAAATTAGCCGAATCATTAATGTACAGTATCGGACATTAAAATTTACCTATTTCTAAAGGCGCAGCAGTTTGCATCTCATCGCCTAACTGTTTCTGGTGCAACAATAGCTTGCAGGCACAGCGAACTACTTTTTATGGTTCGAACTATTTTTTTATGGTAAGTTGCTGAGCTGATGCTACTTCATTGTTATATTCACGGTTCATCACAAAGAACAAGTAGCCAGTGAAAATAAATATGGGGCGTATTGTTGTTTCTTTTTTTCTTT
Source organism: Lithobius niger (assembly GCA_023313725.1). Classification (NCBI taxonomy): domain Eukaryota; kingdom Metazoa; phylum Arthropoda; class Chilopoda; order Lithobiomorpha; family Lithobiidae; genus Lithobius; species Lithobius niger. The sequence goes on from JAHWFP010228411.1 coordinate 32,136, forward strand.
ATTGATTTGCGGTGCGAAACAGAAAGGAACTTCCTGTCTTAAGCATTTGTCGGACTGTGTCCACGATAACTTCTGAAAGAATTATGCAATTCAATTAAAATAACCGACAATCATTTTATGCCCTATTTGTAGATTTAAATTTGTGAATTTAAGTTTAAATTGATTTGCCGTGCGAAACAGAAAGCAGCTTCCCGTCTAAAGCATGTGTCGGCCTGCCACCGAAAAAGAAACAATGAATGACCAACAATGCAATTCCTTGACAGGAGAAAGTACTGCATAAACAGGCACTACAGCAAAGCCAACTTTTTAAGTGGGTAAAATTTAATGTCCAATACTGTACAAATCTGCATTCCAACCTGCAAGTAAAACACACGTTCCAAAAATTGCTGATGGACTGAAGATAGTGCCTGCTCATTTCCAATTCAGCACCCAGCATATATTCACGGAGATCCTAGGAGACTACTGTACTATTTATTTAGACGATATATTTTGAAGCTCCTTAAAGGCAGGTTGCAAGCAAAAGAAAGTTTGCAGCGTCTAGTGTCATCTAGCGTTTGTTTGCATCAAGCAAAGGCATGCACAAAGAAATATCTTTTAACGCAACAAACCAGCCACGTGCCTCCTTAATTATTGAGTAAAATTTGACACGTCATCGTGTACCTGGAAGTAATCTGTAAAGATTAACGATATAACTTCCACTAGATGGCACCACGGTAGAATATAAAGATATTACCGTGGCGCCATCTAGTGACAGTAATGTTGTTAACCTTTATGGATTGCCCCCAGGTGCACGAGGACGTACCAAATTTTTACTCAATAATTAATGAGGCACATGCTTGTTTGTTGTGTTAAACGATATTGTTTTGTGCATACTTTAGCATGCTGCAAGCAAGCGCTACAGAGAACTCGGCGGTGCTATATGCTCCAGGCTTTCATTTGGTGGCAACCCACCTTTAAATTTCCAAACTCCCCTGTTACACGTTGACAGAGGTCTGCATCTCGTCGAGAGATCAAAAACGAAACTCAGCCCGGAGAAATGCATCTTCACTGTTAAGAAGGTGACGTTTTAGGTTTCATCGTAGACAAAAACAGCATCCAACCTTACAGGGATAAAATAAAGGCTTAGGGACTTTTTTCTCAATCTAGGAATGTTAAAGAAGTTTGTAGATTCATCGGAACGTGCCGATTTTTCAGAAGACACATTCCAAATTTCTCAGGTTTCTCAGCAGGCCTTAGCAAGCTAACGAAGAATGTAAAGTTCGTTTGGGACGACGAAGTAGACAAAGCATTCAAGGCAATAAAGGAGGCTGTGGTAATGCAACCACTCTACGGCACTTTGATTTTTCACAACCTTTCTACGTTGAAGCCGACGGCAGTGATGTATTACTAGGAGGCTGCCTTAAACAAATACACGGAGGGATAACCTACCCACTCGCCTACACTTCATGAACCTTGACACCAGCAGAAAAAAAAGTACGACTGTGAAGGAGATTTTGACCGCGATACATGCCATCAAAACTTTTAGAACATATTTATTAGGCAAGGTATTTTGCTTATCATCAGACCAAATGGCACTGATTTACTTACATAACAGTAGTGGATTATCACCTAAATTGGAATGTATTTTAATTAAAATTAAGGAATAAGACTTCATCATTCATCACCGCCCCGGGAAACAATTGCCAGTAAAGGATGCCTTATCATGCAAAGAATTGCCTATACACGTCTTAGACTCACAATTCCCAGATTGAACTCAAAGCCACATTGTAGCCGAACTACGAGCAGACGATTATTTCAGTAAAATGTTAGAAGGCATTAATGACTAAGATTCTGCTGCCATCATTGACGTAAGCAACAAACAGAACATCTAATACTTTGATGGCATGTTGTATTGTACATGGACTATCGGTCCAGCACAAGGAAGAATGGAGGACATAGTGCAAGTCTGCATTCCCGAAGCTTTAGTAATGTATTGCATTCGCGATTATCACTCATCTCCAGCAGTAGGACAGAACAGCAAAAAGCACCTTAAAATTGATTCAACTTCATTGCTTTTGGCCAACCATGGTTCAGGGTATTGACTATTACGTCAAAACATGTTTCATTCGTTAGCAATAAAACAGACCAACGAAACCCGATGAGGCCAGTCTACGAGTTTTTAAACCTCTACAACGACCAGGTGAAAGTTGGTAGTTAGTCCATGGATGGTAGTTACTAACAAATGAGCGCAATCCATCGCTCGCAAACTGTATACCAAGCTTTTTGCACGTTTTTCTCCCCCACATGGATTTTATGATCAGATATGGATAACGAATTTGCAACTGCAGCTTTAAATGTTATAGCCCATCACATTCGTGGAGCAGATCACAGTAATCTTCCCTCTGGAATATTGCTTCGCGTTACTTATTGAATCGAACAACATCCATTATTTTCAAAGATATTAACGTTTATGCAAAAAGACATCTTAACTGCAAAATTTGTGTCATTCATGGCGATACTTTGATCCATGCGATACTACAGATCAAAACACTGCGACCTAAGTATGTACCTTTTAGATCATGCAGCTGCTCCTTTTTTTTTTACTCGTAACACAGTAATTTTTACCTCAAATTATTAGGACGTTTTCGTTCATAAAATGGCGTTGGTTTCTTGACAGGGGAACGCTAGCAAAAAACTGACAAACTCTCTGTTGCCGGTTTTGCTATGGATCTTTGCTATACCGAAACTCTCCATCGCTCGCCTAGCTGCATTGGCATTGTGGTCACAGAGGCACACAAATCCACTTTTACAAAGGAATTTCAAAAATCGATATAATTCAGAATTATCTGAAACTATGATTACTAATTAAAATGTTGTTCAGTGCTTCAAAAATCATTTCTTTCAATGAGCATCTTCGAGAACGGGAAATCTACCTGCAGTCATTGTGACACTGCTCACTCGGCCTTGACGGCACCTTGGGCCTATGGGATCAGCATTCAACTGAATGAAGTTGCCCCTTCCCGTTCATGGATCCACAAAACACTTTTAAGTCACTACCTTAGGAAAACTAGTAGCTCAAGTGGTAGAAAAAGACTGGATAGGACGCTTACACAATGGCAGTTGCATAGGAAACGAGTTTATTGCATTTTGTGGAGAAAATGACCCTCAATAATTGGTGGAAACCATTTTTAATAATTATTAAATAATGGGTATGACACTTTTATTATAGTATCACGTTCCAGCTGACCCACTGGGACAAAGTCTGGACATATTACTGTAGGTTACTATTTTGCATATAGTAGTAAGAAACGGAATTTTAACACTGCCTACAATTAGTTTTTGCTGTCCTAACATACTTAACGTCAGCAGAACCCACCCGTCCCCACTTTACCTGAACCAAAAAGCGATGTGACCGTAATGGTGGCCTGCCTGCATTTGAGGTTTAAGGGGGCCCTACATTGAAGCAATTGGGGTTCAAACCCATCCCCCTCCAGAGGTTAGTTGGCCTTTTTACGCAGAAAAAAAATGTTGGCAAAAAATGCTGCAAGCATAAAATGTTAAAATTTATGCTTTCCTTTCCAAAATGGCAAAGGATGGAGCAGAGACTTCTCGATACACGTGGCACGTGATTTGTTATTGTTAATTTCGTGTACGATACTAATTTTGCCCTTTCTGAGTTTCAATGATCCTCCCCCCTCACTTTGCCATACTCTCGGCGCCCTTGCTTGCGCTAATGAGGTAACTCAAAGCAGCGTCACTGGTGGGAGCTACATTTTTAGACAGATAATTAAATTTATTTATTTGGGCATTGAAAAGCGTAAAATACGCGATTTCAGCACATATTACTGAAAGAGAAAGTATTTTATGATAGTACAAAAAGAGAATTGCCGTGGTGGCAGCTAAATTCTGTTTCTATTGCTTAAACAAAAATATACATTACCTGTAAATTTTAGCATTTTCTTCTCAAATTCTTTTTTCGATCTAGAGATTTAATTGAAAATCAGCCACTGCCCAGCTTGCTAACCGCTAAGTGCGTCCTGCACTTCCCTCCAAACGTGTGCACATTCGTATAAATATGGCACGGTGGTGACTTAAAAGGGGAGGTAGGGGAGTACAGGTAATGTATATTTCCGTTTAAGCAATAGAATCAGAATTTAGCCACCACTGCAGCAATTCTCTCTTTCTATTGCAACAAAATATTCACTACCTGTAAATTCTAGTAATTTACACAGACCTTGTCAACATGGTGGTGGGCACCACCTACGGGTTCCCCACGAGTTTGGAGCTGGCCCCCAAAAAAGTCACAGAATTTGCACTTCAAATTTGTATTTAAACAGTATTCAGGATCTCTGTTCTGAAGTGGTGGCCCTGAAAGGGCCATTGTTTGTGAAACTTTAGTGTCTTGGGGGCTGGACAACACTTCTCTCTGTGATGATGAGTCCCAGCTTGTGAAATCCGTCTGCATGGGTGGTCATGTCCCTGAAGTAGTGGGATGTGAAGACCGACACATTTATCCATGATGCTGCATGCAGGATCTCAGGCATGGGTATGCCATTGTAGAAGGCCCACGAAGTGGAAATGGCTCTGAGCTCATGAACGGTGACTGATGTTGCCGTCGTGGCAATTGATGTCAGATGCTTTGTAAGCTTTTACAATTAGTCTTGATTCAATTCGCTGTCATAGCGAAACTTATTTTTGATCGGTAGAAAAAAGTGATTCCTTCCTTTTTGAACTTCGTTGACTTCGGTTCTTTCTAAGTAGAATCTTAAGGCTCGAATTGGGCAGAGTAGTCTTTCAGGCTTGTGTCTAGTGATTGTGGTGAGAGAGCGGGTATGATTATTGGTTTTAAGGGATCGTTTGGTTTCTTAGTTTTTGCTCTGAACAATTCTTAGTTTCAGTGAAACGGCCAAGTCTTCAAGGAAGAATAAGCATGCAGAATCCATTGAAAGGGCTTCTATTTCGCTTCATCTTAAGCTCGAGGCCAACATTATCGAAAAGACTTTTTCTTGTTAAGAAATGAGGATTGCACTTTGCCAAGGGTTCAGAAGGCTCTTTCATGAGAGTTTAGAACTCGGGAGAGGTCAGAGTGCGGGAAAAATCTTCGGATTGCGGGTCTTTCCATTTCAAACGACTTGATTAGACTTAAGATGCAAAAAACATCTAGTAGTTCTTCCCTTCCTGCGGCTTTAAACACAGAGTTTAGAACAAAGAGGCATACTAGAAAGGTGGATCCTTTTAAGCCTGAATCAAAGCGGTTGGTTAAGAAGCTTAGTAGTTCAAGCAAAAGGTAAGCAATTGGATTGACTTTTTCAGTGGTTGTCATATATTCTGTTGAAAGAATCTCCGATTGCTTTACTCGCAGTTCTGATGGCTTGCTCTTCAAGAATTCTGCCTCCTTGAGAAGTCTGAGGAGAGTAGCCACTCGAGTAGTTTCAAGGCGCTGGCGTTTGGGCGGAATTGACTTCCTTTCTTCTGGGATAGGAGGTCTTGAGTTTCTGGCTGACTTTTTGGGTTTTCGATCAGTAGTTGTAGGAGTTGAGGGAACCGTGATGCTGCTGGCCAATTTGGAGCTACAGTATGAATAGGACGGGTGTTGTTTCTATTTTCTGCAGAATTTGTGGTAGAAGCTTGAATGATGGGAACATGTAGCCAAAGAGGTTCGTCTAAGGTGTTGACATTGCAACTACTTTTCAGGATCGGCCATCTGGAACTGGGCTGATGAAGTGGGGAAGTTTAGCATTGCACCTTGTGGCCAATAGGTCAGCCACTAGAGTCCCCAAAATGGCGAACTAATATTTGCATATGAATTTTGTGAGTGTCCACTGTTCGCTCTCCTGTGTTAGTTTGTGACGTCTCGAGAGGGAGTCTCCGATTACGTCCAGATTTCCCTGAATGTGAAGGAAAAGGAGAGTTGTTTTTAAATAAATGCATTCAAAACTTGAAAATGTCCGAGGTGGTTTTGCGAAGGTTTCTGGACTTTGCTCTGCCACCTTACTGACAGTGAGTTGTTTTACTCGTTTCGCAACTGATTGAGGGCTTTGAAGACCTCCTGGAGTTCTAGAACATAAATGTGATCCAGTTCTTCTGTCCACAGTCCTGAAGCTTTGTGGACTAGGTGTGGGCTCCCCAACCCCCATTGATGCATCGTTAGAATAATTAAGTCTGGTTGAAGCTCGTAAAGTGGAACCGTTTCGGAAAAGACTTCAAAGTCTGACCACCATAGAAATGACAGCGTAGGGGATGTGTTGATTCTCTCGAGTTTTGGCTCGTTCTGAAATGTGTATGCGATAGTGGTGGAAAGGTCAAGTCATCCATCTTCCATATGGGACAAGATTTGCCACTGAGTCCAATTTTACAATGAGGCTGTTTAACTCTACCAATTTGTACGATTTTTTACTCACAAAATCTTGGAATGTTGTAAGATAACTTCCATGCGGTGAAGGCATTACTGTTGCGGATGAAAGGCTGAATTGAACTCCTAGGAAGAGAAAAGATTGGGCTGGAGATAATCTTGATTTTTTAAAGTTTATTCCGAAGTCTAGGTGGTGAAGAAGATCTAGGGAGTTGTGTAGATTGTGCACCAGTTGTTTTGGGTCTCATTTTCAAGAAGCCAGTCGTGTAGGTATGCGTGTGATTGACCTTGAAGCTTGAAGAGATGTGCAAAAACAAATCTCAGAATGGATGTGAAGAGCCGTGGAGCTGCATTGAGACCGAATGGTAGAGTGTGGAATTTGTATACTCTGCCGTTGTAAATGAAGCGAAAGAGGTGTCGTACCAAATGGTGGAGGAGTACATGGCAGTACACATCCTCGAGATCTATGGAGACTGTCCAATCTTCCTTTTTGAGAGATTGTCTTACGGATTAGTGTTTCCATCTTCAAATGGGTGTTCAAAGATCAGTTTTTCTCCTCCGGATTTTTTTGGCTTTAGAAAGATTGAACTGTACAAGCCCGGGCACAAAAGGTCTATGCTTTCGGTGATGGCTTCTTTCCTTAAGTTTTTGAATTTCTTTTGAAAGATGCCATGAGAGTGGTGTTGCAAATTTCCACGATAGAGGAGATATCACTGATGGTTTGCTTTTGAATGAAAGAGGGTATTCTGTTTTCTTCTTCAAAAACTTAGATCGCATCTGAGGCGACCTCCTACGGATGGTGTGCGTTGCCGCTCGACTTCCCAGTCATTTGTCTTGACCTGGGTTTTCCTCTGAAACCTGGGAAAGTATAATGTCTTCTCTAGTCTGGCGTAAAACTGTGGTTTCTGTTGCAGCCTTTTCTTTGAAAAGATCATTTCCCACAAAAGGAATGCTGGTTGTATCCGTTTGAGTTGGTGGCATTGTGAAAAGATTGGTGTCTTGGTTTGTACCAGTCGTTCCTAGAACTTTGTTTGAGGAAGTCTTGGGTGGTTTGCTGAGACTGCTGTCTCGGTTTTTCGCCCTTGGGCTTCTGGGAAACGTCCAAGTGCGATGTCAGCTTCGGGATTACACCTCTAAACAAAGTTTCAGCTTCATGGAATGGTTAGTTGCGAAGCTCATGTTTGGTGGAGTAGTTCAAGTTGAATACATAATGCAAAGCGAAGTCGCGTAACAGGAGCATAGAGTTGAAGAGCTCTCTTGTGATCCAGCTCATGGAGTCAAAAGAAGTAATGCAGGCCTTCTTGAAAACTTCATTGATGAGAAATACCAAACGTTTAGCTTCTTTTGGGTTCATCTCGATTGACAGCTTCTTCCAAAGAGCATTGGCAGCTATGTTGAGAACATCGGCTTGAGATCCTGCACTAGGCGCCAGTCTTAGTATTTTGCCATTGTCTTTGACGATGAACGGCTGCACTTTGACTTTTTGGGTATCTGCATTCATGTTCCAAAATCAAGTTTTACTTCGGTCGTTACAAATTCCAATTGCATGTATGTTTCAAAATTTCAGGGACTGGCCGTCCGCCACCAAATGGTTTAAAGAACCAAGTTTTTTGAGGGGGGAGGAAGAGGGAGTGTAGCATCTTTGTCTAGCTCTAAGGGTTCTCCTTTCCCCCTTAGAAGACTTCCACTGCGAAGCAAAGTTGTCAGGAGCTGTGTTCCCCGTCGCTTCGATTGTGGCTCCCTCCGCCTTGCTGTGAAAGACGGCCGATCTGCGGCAACGATCACGGCGCGACGGTCTTTCACATGCCGACGGTGAACCAATTGCAACCGACGGTGAAGTCAACGACTTGCTTGGGAGCGGCGAAACACTACACGGCAAGGCAGAAGCCAGTTTCTTCCTCTTAATCTGTTCTAAACGGATCCTAGATTTTCATTGCTTGTCGAGAATTTGGGCGGCATAGATTTTCATGCAAATACGGCATGGACGAGAGTGGTAGTCACACGTTGGACTAACTACTCTCTTCAAGATGGACGAATTACTTATCACAGGCACCATACATAGCCCGTTTGCCCGATACTGTTAGGAGACTGGTAGTGAACCTTGCGTCATGGGACATCGAAACTATTTAGCATAACTAAAACAAACTCATAATTATACTTGAAAATGATAAATTAATCGTTCAAAAAATATCACAGGTTAGATTAAGACGTTAAAATAATTTTAAGATTGATCAGAACTCGCAGATTAAGGTTTTTTTTTTAAATCCAACATTCATTTTTAAAACGGTTGTAGAGATGAGTGGGGCGAAGTATAACATATGGTTCCGAGCGGCCGCTGAGGCTGAATCTTCTATCCTGGATCGACCGAGTCCGGATATATCCAGATCCGGCGCCAGATAATGCGGTATCCGGCGAGATCAGGATCCGGCAATTATATTGAGCCGGATACTGACAACCAAAACATTGTCGCCGTAAACATGTCGCTTGCTTCGGTAAAATAAATTGTAGTAAAATAACTTAGCGACCTACAGGTATAAAAAATTACAGATGTAATAATTACAGTGTAAATTATTGCACAAAAATATACTTGGGACAATCGTATTAGGTTTTCATAACTTAAAAAAAAAAGTTGAAGTTCGACTACGTAAATCCGCTTTACGTAAATATTCACCTTCCGTTGCAGTACATGGGAGACCTTGAAATGATAACGTCCACTGGTTATTCTTCCATTACAGCTTGGTTTACAGCTTTCGACATCCTTTTTTAAAGTTTTTAATACCGTAGAAGAAGTTTAAAGTTGTTTTATTTCCTAATTTATATTCACTATCGTTGAAAGTAATCAGTTTACAGCCGCCATCGCGCTCCCACTCCCAGCCGGCTGTCCGCCAAGAGACGTGCACCTGCTAGCGCCAATGGCTGTGACCTTGACTCGCTTCGCGTGACTTCACTTGTGACTGGCCCCTCCCGCGATGAGTAATCATGTGCTATACACGTGCCAATCGGGGAATCCCAGCTTTCCAACGCGACCAAGATGGCGGCCGTTCGTTGCGTTGTTGTGTTACGACTGCTTGAACCAAGGGCTAGTTTTAGCAAACAAAAGCAATTTCACGTCAATTTTGACGACACGGCCAACAAAAACATCAGTAGAGGTAATTAAAAGATGATATTAAACTAAATTAATACAAAATACGCGTGCCAAAGTACCTAATTCAGTCAGAATTACACCTCTGTTGTATGCAATGGCAGTTTTTCTTTGCAAACGGAACTTTGAATTGAGGGTGCGTCGGGAGTTTTAGAAACGGTTTTGAAGTGACGATAAATCGTGGTTTGGACGCCAAGGGGTTAAATTCGAAAAGCAAGATGGTATAATGACGGCATCAAAAACTTTCAAGAAATAATAGCATGATAAACCAAAGATGACTTTCATGTTGTAAGAGTCGAGACAGTTTTGTTCATAAAATGAAAAAAAATAAATACAGCTTTTGTTTTATGTTGGGTTTCGTTCTTTTTTTTGGCTTTCGTTCTTTTATTTGGCTTTCGGTCTTTGTTATATTGTGCGCAATACAAAATGGAACGAAAGCAATTTAAAAGCGAATGAATGCAAAAAAAAAGGAACAAAACCAACGTAAAAAAGCTGAAAATAAAAGACCTGTTGTGATTTTGATTTTTTTTTAACGCAACCAAGATGCAATAATTTTAATCTAAAATAAATGCATAGACTACATACTGGTTTCACAAATATTGCAAAATTTTGCAAATTATTTTTCGAAATGAAGCAGTAGGCTAAGCAATGAGAAATCCTTCACCTAGAAAAATGTTGATTGATTAATCTAATGAGTGCTTTGTTTGACTGTTTCAATCAAAAAAAAAAAGCAGAATTTGGCAACATTGCAAAAACATCAAAATACCAGTATTACCTGGTTTAATTTTGGTTTCTGTTAAGTAGAAAAAATACATTACCTTTTTTATTAGCATTTTCATTCTCAAATGCTGTTCAACACTAGAGAAAACAAACGCAGATCCTTCCGGTTCGCTACCTACTGCGCAGCCTCCATCATATATGAAGCGGAGCGGTAATGCTCACCTTTTCGATACCTCTTTTGTGCCCAAATGGCGACTAGAGGGGAGGAGGGTGGGAGCAAGTTTATGTATTTTTTCAACAGGCAATAGAAATACCGGTATTTTGACGTTTCTAGTTGCCTTGAAAAAATCCATTACCTTTTTTATTAGCATTCCCATAGACTTTGTCAAGGCGCCACGGCGGGCGCCATTTGACAGGAGTCCCCTCAGGTAGCGACCGGTTCCCTTCACAGAATACTATTGGTGTGTTTAAGGGGTTAAAGCATGCGACGGGCGGCAACAAATGGCCCGACGCGATATAGGCCGTCGACGTGATGAGACATGTCACGGAGGTAGTGGGATGTGAAGACAGTAGGGTGTCTCCAGGAGGCAGTTTCCATAATTTCGGTGATAGAAACGTTGCTGTAGTGGGCCCATGAGGTTGATATTGCACGAAGTTCGTGGGCCGTTACTCTGATGCCCTCCGTGACACAGTCTATGTCAAGTACTTCATAGGCCTGGGTAATAACGCTTTTGAGCCAGGTGGCAATCATCTGTGCGGAAGTTTGTCCAACTTTGTTACTGAAAGGAAGAAAGAGTTCGGTGCGTCCTCTTCGAATGGGTTTCGATGCCTTAAGATAAAAACGGATGGCTCGTACAGTGCATAAGGTACGTTCTTGATCATCGCCCAATATGCTTGAGAGTGAGGGGATGATGAAAGGATGAGTGCACTCAGTGGGTTTTTGAGTTCTTTGCACGAAAGGATGCCTGAGTGGTGAGAGTAACACCCTTGTAATCCGGTAGGAAAAAGCAATCCCGCTCTGTTGCGGATAAGGCCTGTAATTCGCTACATCGGAGGCACGCAGCTAAAGCCACCAAAAACACAGTTTTCCTTGTAAGATGGCTGAGACGTGTGGAAGCTAGAGGTTCATAGGGAGAGGTCATGAGGGCTGATAAGACGATGGAGCGGTCCCAATCGGGAAACCTTTTTCTGGTGCGTGGGCGATCTCAGAGGAAAGAGTGGATTGGGGATGAAATTTTGTAATCAGTAAGAAGGGTAGTATTTCAGGCAGCTTTGAAGACTGCGTTTAGCGCAGAACGGTACACCAGAATTGTGGATCCTCGTAATCCATTCTTAAATAGGGAGGTTAAGAAACAGAGGAAGTCATGTATAGGAGGATGGATCGGATCAACCTGTTCTGTGATACGCCAATGAAACCAACGCTTCCAGCGACTGTCGTATATTTTAGTGGTGGAGGAGCGGACGGCTCGTGAAGCGATGCGAGAGGCCTCGTCTTCAAGAATGCCTGTTGCGCGGAGGAGTCCTATAATAGAAGCCACCCGTGAAAGCGTAGCGCCGGGAGGTTCGAGTGGTGGATCGTTCCGTTGTTCTGGGACAGAAGGTCCGGTTGATCTGGTAGTTGCCGCGGTGAGTCGATGAGAAGGGTAAGAAGAAGCGGAAACCAAGCTGCCGCTGGCCAATTGTGTACGATGAGGAGAAATCGACCGACAAGCAAAAGGAGGCACGGAGGGGGAAACACGTAGGCATGTAGGTGATTCCAGTCGAGAGTGAGTGCATCCACTGCCCAAGCACGGGGATATGGTAGTGGGCTGACGAATAGGGGAAGTCTGTTGTTGAATCTCGTAGCAAAGAGATCTACTAGCGATTGTTGCCAAAGGCGGAAGAGGGCGTGACAGACTGTGGGATGTAAGGTCCATTCGCTGACAGGAGGTGCTCGACGAGACAGAGAGTCGGCTATAACGTTCAGAGATCCCGGAATGTGGAGGGCAGGAGACGAATGTGATGGAGGATCCAGAACTGAAAGATTTTGGACGTTATCTGATGGAGGGTAACAGAACGTGTCTCTCCGCCCTTGCGGAGGTAGGCAACAGCAGTGGTGTTGTCTATGTGAACTTGTACAACCTGGTCTGTCAAGAAATGTTGAAAATTTTGCAGGCCTAGAAGGACTGCGCGTAGTTCCAAATGATTGATGTGTTCTGTCACTCCTGTCGTCCAGCATCCGGACGTTGTGAAATTGTTGACGTGGGCCACCCAGCCTGTCTGAGAGGCATCTGAACAAGTGAAGGTGAGGAGGTGGTTCGTGGAGGGGAACAGTTGTAGTCAGATTCTTGATATCCATCCACCATAGGAAGGTGTCGGTGGGAAAGGTCTGACCTCGATGTTGTGGAGGAAGAGTGATGGCAGTACGGGGATCGCCTCAATGAGAGGATCGGCAGTGGTGTAGTGGACGCGCCATCCATCGTCCGTAGGGGACCAGGTCTGCGAATGAATCGATGGTCCCGATAGCGGAGGCAAGACCCCGAAAGTCGTGATGTGACTTTTGCAGGAAGTCGCGAGCGGAGTGCAAACGATACTCGACACGCTCCGGGGATGGAATGACGGATGCTGTTCGGAGGTTGAAGAATACTCCTAGAAAAACGAATGATTGTGCAGGTAGGAGACGAGACTTTGGAAGGTTTAAACTGAGGCCTAGGTGATGAAAAAGAGACATGGCGGTGGCTAGGTTTCTTGACAGAGTCGCCGGTTGTAGATCCGGAAGGAGGCAGTCGTCGAGGAATGCATGGATGCGGATGCCTTGTTGGTGGAGGCAAGCCAGGACTGGCCGCAGGATCATTGTAAAGATACGGGGTGCTGCATTGAGGCCATAAGGAAGGCAAAGATATTCGTAGACGGTGTTGTCTAGTAAGAAATAAATAGACATAAATCGCTAGAAATAATATTAAGGAAAATTGAAAATAAGCCAACAAATAAGTAAGAAACGGAATAGGTGGCGGACAGAGCCATGAAGTGGAATGTGAAGGTCGGCGTCGGCCAAGTCGAGTGAAACTGTCCAGTCGTGGGGTTGGAGGGATTCGCGGATGGAGGATATTGTCTCCATTTGAAAATGTGGATTGTGGATAAACTGATTGAGCGGCTTGAGATTGAAAATTAGGCGAGATCCCCCCGTTTTCTTGTCGCAGAGAAAAATGCCGTTGTAAAATCCTGGGGTGAACGGAGGTGACACTACGTGAATGGCCTTCTTGTGCAGGAGAGACAATATTTCTAGCCGGAGGCAGGCGGAGGAATGACATTGATGTTCCCACGGAGGATCGGAGGAGGCATACGGAACTTCGGTTTGAAGCCCGAGGAAATGATTCCGACTCATGGATCGGTTGATTGCGGAGGAGGTGGCGTGTATGTTGGTTGTAAGCATAGCCTGCTAACAGTAAATGTGGTTCTTCTCATCAAAGAGAATTTATTTATATTAGGCTTAGCCTATTCATATTATTGTTTAGTAGCCTATATTTCAAGGGAATGTTAAAAAGCCTGGAAACTAAAAATGTACTTTCCCCCAGTTCAGGAAAGAGTGACGGAAAAGTCCGGTCGGCAATTATGTACTATGCTTGCCTGGAGAATAAAACGTCCTGCTTACCGAGCACTTTAGCCTGGTGGGGAGATAACTTCTGGTTGGAGCGAACGCTCACTCGCGTTCTGGGGTCGATGCAGGCAGCATGAGCTGCAAGCTGCAGTCATGTTGCTTAAGCCATGTGGTCAAGCGTGTGTCATTTGTTGTAACTTTTGCAATGTCACTGTTAAATAAACAGTTGAACTTTAGTTATTCTTCTAGACCTTCTTTGAAACAAAACAGTAATTTGTAGGACTAGGAATTCGCTGGAGTAACGCGGACATTTTCCTACAGTGGTAGCAGACGTGCGTGGTTTTGTGACACGGACATTTGTGCGACGTGCATATTATTTTGCCGATAGTGTCGTCGTTCATTTCAAGAAGGAGTCTTCCGGAATTACGGTATGATAACCTAACATTAACATTTTGGTGGGACCATTTAACGAGGGACAAGTTTTGTTCAGTTTTCCGTCGTAGCGAAAACCCCCGTTATAACAAACTGGTTAGGCCTATCGTAACGAACGCTAGTCGTCCAGTCGTAGCGTTGGTTTTTGTGCTCGCAGCATTGAACTATTTTACTAACAGTGCTTCAAATAGAACTCGTTATGTAACGTATTTTGTTAGTAGCAAAACCAAAACTTAAATTAAACCATTGACTAGAAACCACGTGGATTTTGATAACCCCCGCCATAACGACATCGACAGCATTTAGTCTGTCGCGGAGCTCAAATGCTTTTCGACAAATGCAGGAAATATTCCAGTGCACTCATTAGTCATAGCAAAGTAATATATTTATGTAATATATTAGAACTTAATATATTTATATATATTTATGGAAATATATTTATTTGTGGTATTGTATTAGACATTGAGACAAATGAAGGCAGCTCTATGGTGCGTCTTGTGTAGCGTAAGTTTGTTCGCAAATATGACGAGTGACGGGGGCTCAATTGCCATTCCATAATTAACTGTGAAAAATTATGAATCTTGGAAAAACAATTGTCGTTTTCTACTCCAAGAAAAGGGGTTATGGTCGTTTGTGGACCAAACTGAACCGGCGTTATCTGCTTCAGCCGCAGCAAAGGAGAAGGACAGAAACAATCATCGAAAGAGTAGGGCCATGGCAATAATATGCCTTAATGCTGAAACACGAATGCAGGATGTCATAGGAAACTTGTCTGATGCATATGAAGCGTGGGAAAAACTCAAAACTATTTTTGAACCAGTGTCTAGGGCTCGTGAGGCTAGACTTAGAAGTGAATTCTTTGCTTTACAATTAGAACAGAACGAGCCCATGGCATTATTTTTGGCTAGAGTTGACAAAAAGGCAGCTGAATTAGCTGATATTATGGCACCACGTACAGATACAGAAATTGCATTCCAATATTTAGGAAAATTGCCCGAAGAATATGAGTACACTGTCCAACAGATCCATCACTGGAAAGATGCAGATTTCATTCCTTCAAAGGTTAGGGAGCAACTTCTAGCAGAATACTCTAGATTAAAAATGAAGCAGCCTACTGCAACTGCATCAAATGTGATGGCTTCAGATGATCCCAAGTTCGCGAAAGCATTCGCTATGTTTCAAAAAGTGTATAAACGTGCGCCATCTCGTGAACAACAAGTAGGCTTACAATTTCGTCAAGGTGGAAACTCCACTCGTGCGTGCTTCAATTGTGGTGAAAAATCCCATATGGTTAGGGCCTGTCCTCATCTAACATCTCAAGCAAACGAGAAAACCCCAAGTAGCAGTAGAGGCAACCCTCGACGTGGTAGAAGTAGGGGAAGAAATAGAGGAGGTCCATCCAGCACTAACGACCGAGCCAGCAGTTTCTATGTTGGTATAGACGAGCAGATCAATTCTTCTGCAGTGTGTGTGGAAGATGCAGATTTTACCCCCAGTGCGCAGATTCTTGGAAAAGTAACACAAGGTGATCCCAATTGGTACCTGGATTCCGGTGCTACGCACCACATATGTACAAATAGAGATTGGTTTATTTCACTTGCAACAGTGCAAGATAAGCAAGTTTGCCTTGGTGAAGGCGCGTCAAAAATTGTTGGTATCGGGCAAGTGACCATTCAAGTAAAAGTCGGTGATGTTACATGTACTATTGACTTACAAAATGTTTTATATATCACGACCTTTTGCAAAAATCTCATAAGTGTTGGTTGCATCGATAAGTCTTTTTATCACATTGACATTTTTCAGGGACATATGAGTGTGTATTTACATAATGCAAATGAATGCTTACTGTATGGCAAGCGAATCGCAAACAAGTTGTATTGCGTATGGAATGTTGTGTCTCATAAGGTCAAACCAAAACATGTGAATGGAGCAGTAGTTTGTACATCTGACTCGAGTAAGAGTTCCTTTGGATTAGATTAAGTAAGAATCAAAAGGGGGACTTTAAACGAAGTAGAGAAGTCGATAAGATTAGAGTAGATGATAAAGTTAAACCCAATAAGTCAGTTTCAGTGGAAACCTGGCACTCGAGGTTCGGTCATCAGCATAATTTGGGCCCGATAAATTTACAAAACTCCAAGGTTGTACATGGAATACAAGTAGGAGTGAAGCCTAAATCTCCTCAGTGTGAGGTATGCAAGGTAACCAAATCGACTAGGGCTAGTTTTAAGGGAATTGATGCTATACAGAGTAAGAAGCCCCTCGAGCTCCTTCACATGGATGTTTGGGGACCAAGTCGCATGGTATCCTTGGGTAATTGTAGATATGTGCTTACTATAATTGATGATTATACTCGTTATGCATGGGTGTTTCCGATCGCTAAGAAAAGCGACGTATTTCAAACTTTTGTTGACTTTCGTGCAAGAAGTGAAAGACAATTCAACCTCAAAATTGTAAATGTCCGCACGGACCGAGGTATGGAATTTTGTTCAGGTGAATTTTGTGATTATCTACGTAAGTTGGGTATAAGATACCAGCGAACCAATGCCTACTCACCAGCTATGAATGGAATCGCTGAGCGATTTAACCGCACGTTGATAGAAGGGGTACGTGCAATACTTCACGAGTCTTCTCTGCCACGCAATCTTTGTGCAGAATTTGTATGTACATTCACCTACCTAAAGAATAGGTACCGTCACTCAAAATTAGGCTTTTAAGGTCCCTTATACGTTATAGTTTGATCGAGGTGTATCAGTCAGACATTTACGAAGACCTGGTGCAATGTGTTATGTACACTTCAATAAGCCGGGAAGGGATAAACTTGACGTTAACGCATGGGAGGGGGTATTCATTGGCTATGCAGTTGACACGGTAGGATATAGAGTGTGGAATCCCCAAACTAACATGATTGTTGAAACTAAACATGTAAAAGTAGATGAGGATAAGTTATGGGGAAGGGAGAAAAGGTCTTTGCAGTTTAGGCCTAAGAGTGTTCTTAAACCCAGTGAAAGTGCAACTAAATTTAACTATGAAAAGGGAATTAGTTCTGGTACAGAGCCAGAATCAGATGGTAATTCTAGTGTAGAATCAGAAGCAGAAGATAAGACTGAGGGCCCAGTAACCATTGAAGAAGTTCCTCCACAACCAATCATTTGTAGTAATAGTGTAGGCTCATTCCCCAAATTGGCTCCTTTAGATTATAAGAATTGGAGAAGGGAAGAAGTAGTCCGTAAGACGGGGCAAAGGGTAGGTAGGATAGATGTGTACTATCGCACCCCAGATGGAATTACATTCCGCAGTGTTAATGCTATCAAAAAGTATTATGTAGAACGGGGATATCAGTTTGAACCAGTGTTTGATTTTAGGGGTAGACGAACACCTGATCCTGAAAATGTATCCACTAGTGAAAGGGATAGTCCTGTTGATTTCAGTGATGCTGAGGCATACATGTGTATTGTTGAGCCAAGTAACTATGAGGAAGCCTTTGCCTCTCCTCAAAAGTGTGAATGGAAAAGGTCCATGGAAGACGAAATTGCGTCTTTTAAGAAAAGAGGGCTATACAAAGAGGTTAATGTCACTAATGATATGAAAGTACTGGGATGTAAATGAATATACAAGGTAAAACAAAATACCGATGGAACATTAAACGTTTCCGCTCCCGACTAGTAGCTCAGGGGTTTCGTCAAGCAAGCGGTGTTGATTTTGATGAAGTATTCAGCCCAGTTGTAAATTTTGTTTTGGTTAGATTCTTTTATGTATTATTAGTATCCATTATGAAGTGGACAAATGTTCATTTGGATATCAAGTGTGCGTACCTTTATGGTACATTAGATTGCAAAACCTTCATGGAAATCCCCAAAGGATTCAAAACTGTGTAAGGTGTGGCTATTGCAAAAAGCCGTATATGGTCTTCACCAAAGTGGGAGACCATGGTGGGAAGAACTTGAAAAGACATTAGTGTTAATAGGATTTTCTAAGTTCTTGGGACTTAACTGTGTTTATCATTTTGGTTTAGATGCAGTTTTATTATTTTATGTGGATGATTTGCTTTTGTTTGCCAGAAACGAAACTATTAGAGCAAATATAGTAACGTTGCTTAAATCCAAATTCGAACTCACGTCTTTAGAAGTAAAAAAACCTATTAGGTGTTGAATTCCTAAAAGTTGATGGCAATACAGTAATTCATCAACAGTCTTACATTTCAAAACTCGCAAAGAGGTATGATGTCGATGAAACGTGTAAGGTACATGTACCAGTACCGGCAGGTACTTGTGTTCAAAACAAGCGAGAAGAAAATGAGACAAGTGTAAATTTCCCATACAGGTCACTAGTAGGAAGTTTGTTGTATGTAGCTTCTAGAACAAGGCCTGATATTCTGTTGAGTGTTATAATATTGTTCCAATATAACAATGCCTTTACGCCCATTCATATTCGCTTATTGTTGAACATACTGCGATACTAAGTCAGTATGAAACATTATGCTATTGATCTTTCAAGTGTTACAGGATCTAAATTGTATGCATATGTAGATGCATCTTGGGCATCCGATAGAGACGACCGGCATAGTTTCGGTGGACACATTGTATTCTTGGGTAGTGTACCTATTTTGTGGGGTTGTAAAAAGCAGAGTATGGTGTGCCTCAGTACAATGGAGGCAGAATTCATTGCAATGATTCCGGCTGTAAAAGAATTGCACTGGTTACACAGTGCATTGTCAAATTCAGTATTAGCACCATTGGCTACAACACCAAAATTG
This sequence comes from Lithobius niger, assembly GCA_023313725.1. NCBI lineage: Eukaryota > Metazoa > Arthropoda > Chilopoda > Lithobiomorpha > Lithobiidae > Lithobius > Lithobius niger. Next base: position 51,091 of record JAHWFP010228411.1, read on the forward strand.
TACTGTGATTCACAATCTGCCATCCACTTTACTAGGAACGAGGTAGAAAACTTGAGGTCAAAGCACATTGACATTAAATATATGTTTTTGAGGGATTGGCTATGAAAGCAATATTTCTGTTTATATAAAGTACCGTCTGAACTAAATGTTGCAGACATGTTGATGAAATGGCTGAACCCAGGACGGCTGAATAGCGGTGTTCTATAATTGTGACTCATAAGTAATAATAATATATAGTTTCGCCCCCC
>JAHWFP010228412.1:0-10948 GCA_023313725.1 Lithobius niger
CACTCAAACTATTCGTCACACACTACTCGTCACGCTCAATTCGTCACTCATTCAGTTCGTCACACCAACTATACGTCACATGGTATTCGTCACACCCTGCTCGTCATACTTATTTCGTCACTCGTTCAATTTGTCACTGCAACTATTCGTCACATACTACTCGTCACGCTCATTTTGTCTCTCATTCACTTGGTCACTCCAACTATCCGTCACGTGCTGCTCGCCACACACTACTCGTCACGCCCAATTCGTCACTTATTCAGTTCGTCACATCAACTGTACGTCACATATGCTATTCGTACAAAAACATTTTACAAATTTAAAAAAAATTACTATAAAAGTTATTACTAGTGTTACAAAATCAACCTGTTAAAACCTGAAAAGCCTATAAAAAACCTACAATTTTTTAAAGCTGGTTCCAGACCAATGAGTTTTTGAATTGCAATCTCGTTTACATTTTAGTTTATTGAACGAAATCGGCTGACCAGAGCTTAGCCATCCTGACGAGGTTGCCTTTTCGTCGAGTGCGGGAGCGGCATAATAACTCGCTACATAGCTATCCATGCAGCCCAGCAGCATACAGAAAAAAACTCGCTTAATCCGACTTAGGTCCCTAAGCTAACTACAACAACAACAGGTCAGATAGATTATCAGCAATAAAGACAATTTACACATAATCACCACTAGTGGGTAATATGTAACGAAGTTTCGTAGCGAGATCCTGCCTGCCTATCTCAACTGTTTATGAATAGAAAAAAATATGCGGCCGGTCACATAGAAATGTGGTTATTGGCAGGGTACGCTCGCGGGAAAAAGTAATTGAGGATGAGTCGCGCGCGCACACACACAAAAATGAAATCGTTATTTATTTATTACCATTATTAGTACTTTGTAATTACAGCCGTAGTTTAATAATATCTCTTGATGCAGCCCTGGCCTGCTGTTTGAGCAGGTAAGTGACGAATTGGCGTGTCATAGTGTGTGACATATAGTTGGAGTGACGAACTGAATGAGTGACGAAATGAGCGTGACGAGTAGTGTTTGGCGAATAGCGTGTGACGAATAGTTGGAGTGACCAAGTGAATGAGTGACGAAATGAGCGTGACGAGTAGTATGTGACGAATAGCATATGACGAATAGTTGCAGTGACAAATTGAACGAGTGACGAAATAAGTGTGACGAGCAGTGTGTGACGAATAGCGTGTGACGTATAGTTGGTGTGACGAACTGAATGAGTGACGAAATGAGCGTGACGAGTAGCATGTGGCGAATAGCATGTGACGAATAGTTGGAGTGACCAAGTGAACGAGTGACGAAATGAGTGTGACGAGCAGTGTGTGACGAACTGATGTGACGAAAGTGGATGTGACGAAAAGGTTTGTGACGAAATGAATGGGAACCCTGGGAAACAACCACGGGTCAAACAAATCCCCGGGCGAAACTGGGTACGATGCTAGCATGTATATGGATTATAAAGTTTTACAATTTCATTTTTTAATTAGAATTGTCTATTGCTATCGTAAAATGCAGCCAAGATGTCCACCCAGCTAACTGAGAGCATGTTTTTCTTTAATCTCCAGGTCAAAAATCCAATTTTTCACCAACGAAGATGTAACATCCCCCCCCCCCCCTTCTCCCCTCCCCCAGTCCTTTATTATTGATATTTTCGAATTTTAAATTGTTTTAGAAATTGAAGTGACAGCAAGGCTTCGTTTCTGAAAGGTTTTGTTTATTCAACCATAAGTCATGGGAAATATGTTGAACGTTGTTTACGAAAGTTGTGACACATTTTTAGTATTTTTCAATAATAGGAAGTAACCATGAGCTGCACTTTGCGGCCATTAATAGGTTGGGTGGGCCGGAAGTTGTCTGACATGCTGTGAGGGTGGCCTTCACCTTCGCTAGTCATCAGTAGTTTGCGGAATTGTTCCATCTGCAACAATGAAAAAAATAACAGTGCTTAAATACATGTATGACCTACCTCGTAGGACCAACAGCTGCCACTGATTCTTGGGCCCTTCCCTTCCCTGTTCTGTTTTTCTTCTGCCCAACAGTTTTATCTAGACACACGCCAGTGTGTCGCCGCCAAGTAACAGTAGATCATCCCATTGTAGACATCCGATTGTTAAAAATTGATTGTTAATGATAAAAAGGCGGCTCACTAGCAGACATGTGTCTGGTAACTGTAAGCAACTGAAAGCATATTTTGGCATGTTGAGGATAAATCCCAATGCGACAGAAATGTTTCAAATTGTGGAAAATGTAAGGGGAAGGGTCAGATATTAAGGAAAACTAAAATTTAAAGGATGAGTGTCCACCAATCATCGAGAAAAAGATGCGTCAATAACGTTGTTTTCATGTTACTGTCTGATAGCTAGCTAGCTGACTAGCTAATAAGATTTTTCCCATGTTAAATCCCATAGACTTTTTGCTCATGGCTAGCGCAAAATTGAGAAGGCCTACGTACCTGAACTTTTGCACACCGATGCATAGTGATCTGAGGATGGTCCTTTTGTTGGTTTGGGGGTAGAACAAATGCGTGGGAGGGTTTTAAAATTCGCCACGGGCGAATTTAAATTTCGTTTCTTTTCCAAGTTGCAACCAAAGATTTTAAGCAACAATGACTTGAACATTCAAGACTGGTCCTTAAATTTATTGTAAAAGCCTGGACGAACTAAAAACTGAACTGGAACGAAGGACAGAATAAAGAAACATTAACGTTGCCGTGGATTGCGTAAGAATAAAGGGATGCGCGTTAGATTATGGTTACGCAACAATACGAGCCTACACGAGCAAATGGGTTTTTTGTTAATAACCCCCAAAAAAAATGCTTCGCGTTCTGCTGTTTTAGTAACAGCGACCTTCGGGGGTTTCTGCATGACTAAATGTGAACGAAATCTTGAAAAATTAAGGGGAAGTTGCAGGGATAAACAAAACAACTGAAGGGGATGCGCTGATTGAGTAAGCGAAGTGAACGAAATCAGCGATTGTTAGTCAGTGTGTGCAAAAATGGGATTGAAGCATCTTAAACAGACGGTGTAACCGTATGTACGTTCACAGTCCTATGAAAGTTGTGGTATCCACCCAAAACCAAAACTGGTAGAAAAACTTGCCAAGTTTCCAAAAACGGTCGGCCTTTGAAGGTAGTGATATCATTCCACCAGGGAAAGGCCGCCAAGGTTAATCCTATTAGCCAAGGTAATCGCACCGAATAATACTTTGGACGTTAAATGAAAACTTGAAGATTGCTACCTCTAGTAGCAATCTTCTAGTTTTCATTTAACTTTCGAACTATTACTATGCGCGATTAACTTGGCTAATAGGATTAACCTTGGCGGTCTTTCCCTGGTGGAATGATATCACTACTTTGAAAGGCCGACCCTTTTTGGAACTTGGCGGGTTTTCCTACCAGTTTTGGTTTTGGGTGGATTATTATTATAAGAAACGAGATGTTGAGTAAATACCAACTCGCACAAGACATCCAACATGGAATTTAGCACCTTTAACCAAAACGTTCCTTACCTGTGTTTCGGTAACTGGATCGGGTGCCTTGAACACAGTCCAAACGACAGCTTCGTTACAGCTCGGAGTGGTTAAAGACCCCATGTAGCGATAGAATTCACTCCTGTCATACGGGAGGAGGGAGTCGAGAGCAAAGGGTGTGGTGAGGTTTACTTTTTGGCTAAAGTACTGGATCTCACCGAGCTGACTAGTGAGGGGCTCCAGGTGATCGCTTGACTTATCGATCTACAAAATATAAACAAAATTCATTATATGACGGAAGTGTTCCTTAAGTTGTCTGATCAAAGAGTTTTGAACCGCAGCGCACGTTCGCGGAGTAGGTAGGTCAGAAAATATGAAGATGCATTACCAACCAGGTAACAGTTTGTTGGTTTCTTCCCGAGGAATGATAGGGATGTGGCTGCTTAAAGGTAGATTCCTCCCAACGCCATTTTTCTTCATCCTCCACGTCAAGTACGGCCAGCATGACTTTTTTTTACACGGCCCTACCAGATCCCCAAAAAATGATGATTTTCAATTTTTCGTATTTTTCCAAATTACGTGCTTCATTCGCGCTGTCGCACTCGCTGCGGCTAATTACACGACATCAGAAACCCGCACGGAAAAACTTGTCCGGGCAACCGAAACCCGGCCAGCCAAAAAAGTGATCCGAATGCTGCCTGAGATCAGAAACACCCCTCGGAACCGGTGGTCCGTGTAAAAAAAGTTTTTTGTACACGGCACCAAAAGTCTGTTTATTTCCCGTTAGTCAATCCATTGCTAAAAACCCGTTTTAAAATGTGGCGTCTAGGAAATTATCTGTTGGGATATTGGGAAGTAATTTAATAGCATCGTACTAATATTTACCTTACAATAGCCATGACGTTTCATCTGTGTGTGTGCATGTACTAATTTTTAATCGTTTGCTAATAATTACCACGAGATCAAAAATCTAAAAAACTAATGCGGTAAAAATTAAAATTATTTATGCCAATAGATCGCCGAAGAAAAATTATAAGATACTAGCCTAAAATATTATAAAGTGTGATGTTAAAATACGAAAACCTTTTCGGTTTGCGATGACACCATTTTTGCGTTCATGCTGTTTCGTCTACTACGCCCAAGGCCAACTGAGATAGTTGCTGCGAGGAAGGCAGCTATTATCTCAGTTGACCTTGTACTACTATGCCGGGTGTTGCGAAACGTTGCGATGGCAACATGTGCGGATGACGATCTGCGCGTGGCTTTTATAAGGCAGGCTGTATGTATAGAACTTTTAAAGCCCCATTATTGTCATAAACAAATTTGAATAACCTTATTTTCCCTGTGTTAACATGATAAGCAGATATCAATTTGATATTAGGCTTAACTGATCTGAAGTCAAAACAGCAAAGTAACACAAATAAACTTTCCTGTAAGGTTTTACATACGGAAGTGTTTCTGTACTATTTAGTCAACGTGGAACCTTACAGCTGTATCCAACCAATATATATACGTAAATACAATTAAAACCACAGCCCAACTCTCAAAACCTTTGATACCGAAACAAAGGAAAACCAATGTGGGCTACACACTGCCAACTGTTTCGCTGTTCTTCAGTCAAGATTTTCAAGCACTTTTCTACGAATGGAGTTTCGTTATTTCAAAGAAAAAAAAGCACAATTATGGTTAAACATTTTTTTGCAAGCGGAAAATCAAACCCGCCACGCAAACACCAATGTCATAGTAAGTGTCTAAGGAAAATGGGAACGTCCTACGCCCATTGCTAACATCCTAACAATCTTCCTGCGTGCAGCATATACCGCATCGTTCTCCTTTTGGTAGGAAAATTCCACGCAGCAAAATTTTACCAAACTCAGGTAGTCAATTTATTGTCGAGGGGGTCGATCACAACGGTTGGAAAACTAACATGTACTCAGCCTTACAGTTGGGATGGGAAGGGCATTCAATTTATGGCGCAGGCATTTTAAAGAATTTATCAAAGAAATAATTTACGTTGTAGGCCACTTACTTGATATAAGACGCCCAAGACAGCAAGGGCGTCAGCTTTGCCAGAGCCAATCGCTTCCGTAAGGCTCTTGTACTGGCTGTTGTAATGAACCATGTGCAGCTGAAACAGAATTATGATAACAAAACAAAGGCAGAAGTTGTCAGACGACGTTGGTCTTAAAGCAATCATCAACTATTTCCCTGCCAGTACGATTAAATGACCTGATAAGCCAATCGCCGAAAAACTAGATGTATGAAAGTTTCTTTGGGCAATCGGCGTCGCCCCCCCCCAACGGTCAACTCCCGTTTCGCCCCAAAAATAAGCAGATTAATAGTTTTGCCCTCAGGGGCCTGTCCCGTTTCGCCAAATCCCGTTTCGCCAAATCCCGTTTCGCCAAAACGAATTTGACAAAATGTTACGTACACGAAATGTAATACCTTATTTCTATCTAATGGGGCCTTAAAAGGCAAACATTTAACAGAAACAAGCAGTGGTTGAATAAGCCCAGTTGATTTATTTTCACTTTGAAAACTGCCAATACAGACGGAAAAACGTGCGCTTCAAATATAATTGTTTAGATTGCTTGGGCGTCACTACGTCACTGCCAAGGTTCTGTTTTAAGAATAGTTAGTAATACACGTGATGGTTAACCTTTTCCAAACGGGAATTCTCATTTTGCAAAATTACGTTTCTCAGAATCAAAATATTCTTCAAAAATTTAACATTGCTGAAGTTAAAGAGGCATGCCTAATTGTTAGTAATTTTTGATTAGTTGTGGTTTCCGATGTTATGTGTTTAGCGGTAGCGCGAGCGAGGCACGTAATTTGAAACAAATGGGATTCTGCAAAACGGGTGTTCGTCTATAAATGTCTGACTATTATCATGTTTTAAATGTTCGTGTTTAAATGTTTTAAATGTTTCGTGTGCCTAAAATTTCGTGAACGATATTTGGCGAAACGGGACTTGCCCCTGCGGCAAAAGCTGTTAATCTACTTTATTTTTGGTGAAACGGGATTTGGCGAAACGGGACGTAACTCAACTCCCACCCCGTCACACAGCAGCCGCAACAGACTAGCAACCAGTCAACAGCAGACCATTCGTAACTTTAGAATGGGTTCATCTAGAACAGATGTTGTTAAATCTAGGGCAAGTCCGTGTTATAACCATAATATATTTTGAGAAATTACGTCATCATTGAATGCCGTAAAAAGTTTTTGTTAAAGAAAAAACTAACACCAAATGACATCAAGCTAGTGTCTGAAAAATCAACTAAACCTAAACCTGAAGCAGCTTGCCAGACAAAACTCAAATAATAACAAAGCAGACGCAGGGGCGGTTTAAGGCAGGGACATTACGGACATTTGTCCCTGGCCCCGAATTTCTAAGGGGCCCCCGGCCCTGCTGAAAACGTTTTTTAGCGAAATAAAACTTCACTCATAAGGTTTGACAATCAAAACTAAAAAAAAAATTGGGCAGAATAAGGAGAAAATATTGAGCATTAAAATTCTAAAAGGTAAGATGAGAAGTAGCTGACAAGTGGAATCCAAAAATCCAAAAATTCGACCCCTTTCCGTAATTTTCTTTCATTTGCCCCTAGATAAGAAGCTGTTTACATGGAAGAGAACTATGAGAAGGGGGCCGCCCCCCCGGTCAAGAATTGTGTCCATGGCAACCGAGTAACCTTAATCCGGCCCTGAGCAGACGACGCTCTAAACACCTGCAATACAGTCTAGGAAATCCCGTGTGAAGAAGTCACATGCCCACCCACTTGCGTGATGGGCCAAAATCCCCAAATATGAAAGGAAAGAATCTCTTCACATAAATCGAATTTGAAGTAACACTTGAATCTAATTCACTTGTGTAACGTTGTTTTCCCACAGGCACTTCATCACGTGAGCTATCCACAAGGTACACCCCCGCCCACAGTTGACAGTGCTCAAGCGCAAGGTTTATACCACACGACTGTTTGCTATGACGTGCATATCACGTGACTGGGCTAGTCCAATCAGACGATCAAACAGCCGTTGTTCTCGTTCGTCATTGGCTAACTCATGGTGACGTCACGGCAAACAGCCATTTCGCATGGTTTAAATAAGATGAGAGTATAAAATGGATTATTCGCTTGTGTGTCTCGTAGGTCTTTAGGTGTATTTCAAAGTGTCACTAGCCTAGTTTTCGTATCGTCGGGACCATACTCTCTCTTCTTCCACCCTGGTCGGGACAAAGAGGTTACGGGTTAGGCTTAGCTTCCGACATTTTTTTTCCGTGTTGGTGCCGTGAAAAATATCGCTACTCGTGTTTACGGCAGGTTTTTGCAATTGGGTATACTGTCTGTCTGAACTTCTGCAGTCTAATATGAAAAGTTGGTCATGGTGGATTGGGGGTTATGTGGACCCCATAAAAGTGTTAAATTATCGGAAAGTGTGGGTTATCAAAAAAAGTGTGGGTTATCAAAATTAACCCACGGTGACGTGTGTGGGTTACAAGATTAACCATATATTACGACTACACTTTTAGTACTGGCAGTGGGGTAGCTACGGGGTGGCAGAATGCCACCGGTCCCCAGCCTCAGGGGGCCCCCGAAGAACAAAATTATTTACATTAAAAAAAAAAGCCTTTTTTTGTAGTACACTAGTTATTTAATTTGATATAAACTGTATTTTTAAAACAAATTTTCGGACTCCCCACCCATCCATATCCCTATCATAAAAAAAAACTCACAGGCTGAAAAATTTCGAAGTCCAAACTTTTTTCCAAGTCTTTTTTCTTCAAAAAAAAAAGTGAAAATAGGGCTCCCTGACTAGAGTACGAAAAAGTGTTTCCTGTGTTCGCTATGTAACAAAATAAGAGAAAATTTAAAAAAAGTATATGGACTTGGAAAATTTCAGCTCGTGCGTTTTTTATGGGCCATTTGTGTTTTAAGAAGGCAGTCCCCAACGGTTAATCTACCACCGGTCCCACCTACCGTAGCTACGCCACTGAGTACTGAGATGTGTTAGCGTGACGTCACACCGTACTTTAAATACCCGTCACTCACCTCCATGGGAAACCTTTTCCCTCGGATCGTGTGTTCCGAACCCAGGTCGCTTCGGCTTCCCCAGTGAAAATGTAAAGAGTGGAAAACGTAGGTTCCTGGAAGATTTCCCCCGGACACTGTCCTCGGCTGTCCGTCTAGGGTGACTGCTACGGAATGTCCGTTGTTTTCCACCGTCATGGTTTCAGGAACCGAATCGTAGTTGGTGAAAGTGAATGCCTTTGGTTTTCTGGCCCAAAAGTTCAATTTTGCGTCGAGGTCAATGGGTGATTGGTGTTGGTGAGTTTCGCCACAACAACCATCGCTGATATGGCACCATGCCGTATCTACGTGACGCGGAATAAAAACGAACGTTAATTGGCATGACATCTGGAACGGAGCGAGCGAAGCGAGGTTTGTTTGTGTTAACGTCACACTAAAACTACTGAACCGAATATGATGAAATTTTGTACGCAGACCATGCACAACTTCGAGAGTTTTTTTCTTTTTCAGATAGTAAATCGGGTTATGTTTTGGACCGGAAATTAAGTGAAAATCAATTGGCTATTTTTAGAAACCAATCATTATAAATCTTTTGTGGCTATTACTGTTCAGTAAATTCACTGATTTTAAAGATTTTTTTAATGAAGTCTCACATCCTGATCTCTACGCTTTGGCGGTTTTTTAAAATTTTTTAATTATAGTACATTCCATGCACATAGAATGCAGTTCATCACCAACACGTACGAAGAAGTGTTCATCCGCACAGAAAAGTAGTGCCGGTTTAAAGTATCATTACGAAGACCCTCGTTAATATCGACATTGGAAATATCACTGATTAGAACTTTTAAAAAGGTTTTGCTTAAAAGAGTTTGTTCCTGAAACTCACGTATAATTTACGTAGAATTTTCAAATTCGTATTCAATAAGTTTTTTTGCTTTTTTATTATTATATTACCTATGTTTCCTTCATACGTCCAACTGCCCGATGCATGAGACGCTGAAAATGAGAAAAATAAGAAATATACATATTACTGCGATACAGTGGTGAAATTACACGAGTATTAATTAAACGTTAACCTTTCTCTAACCTCCCCCCCTTCCCTCCACACACACACACACACACACACACAATCGGTTCGCGATCTGACTTTGTGTCATCAGCATTAAATTCACAGGAGCTTCTTTTTAAAGGTACATTGTCGCTTATCCAAACCGGATTATCCGATGCTTTGCAAGATATTTTACGATGTCACTTCGATTTAATATCTGACTGATATCCTGATACCCAATAGCAGAACTATATCTGAGGGGAAAAAAGCAGTCCAAACAAACAAAAAGTCAAATTAAAATCTCTTTAGTTGCTAGGTTATCTCGTGGCGGAAAAGGACAATTTGTCTAAGAACTTCCTCGGATTTTTTACATGTCGCAATCGACATGAGCACGATCGCACCTCCAGACCTTTCTCTTCCCGGGAGCTCGGGCTCATGAGACATTCTTGGGGTAACTCAATCGTGCATGAATTGTGGTGAATTTTGTACTTGCATCTAGGAATAAAGCATATAATGTATGTGTGCAAAATTTCAGCCGGTCGGCCAACGGGTTCAAAAGATATCGTGCAGACAGACAAACAGACTAGCAAACAGACATCAGCATGGCAACTTTGCACTGGTTCGCATCACACATCGCGATAACTGCTAAAGATGCATTCTGCTTACCTTATAATAGCCATGCGCCGGCCTAGCGAGGAACGCAGCTACTATCTCAGTTGGCCTTGGGCGTAGCAGACTAAACAGCATGAATGCAAAAATTGGCTCGTGGCAAACCGGAATGATTTTCGTATTTTAACATCCAGCTTTATAATTTTTTAGACTAAAGTATCTGATAATTTTTCTTCGGCGATCTACTGGCATAAATAATTTTAATTTTTACCGCATTAGTCCTTTAGATTTTTGATCTCATGGTAACTATTGACAAACGATTAAAAATTAGTACATGCGCACAAACAGATGAAACGTCATAGTTATTGTAATCGCGCAAAGGATAATCGCAGGATGGTTTTAATTAGTTTCCCAATATTCAACAGAAAATCTCCTAGACGCCACATTTTAAAAAGGATTTTTAGCAAGGGATTGACTAACGGCAAGTAAATAGAACTTCGGGGCCCGTACTTGATGTGGAGGAAGGAGAAAAATGGCGTTGGGAGGAATGTACCTTTAAGCTGCGAAGTTGATTTCATCATATTCTGACCTGACGCTGGTTTACGTAAAATGTTGAAATCTCTACACATTCATAATGAAGTTTAACGTCATGTCACGGTGTAAAATGGTCACAAGCAAGGGTGCGCCATTCCTCCAACGAGCCGAAAGCCCTAAAAAAAGTCTTTAATTTTTTTAATAATAGTATCAGGGCTGCATAAAAGGGTGCTTTTGGGGGGGGGGGGGG